>KZ808450.1:46389-80483 GCA_000696205.2 Oncopeltus fasciatus | reverse complement strand
TTATTAAACTTTTATTTATTTATTACATTCTGTTAAATTGAAACATTTTGTAATTTGATACCACAGTGAATTAGAGAAAAAAAATGACATACAATATCAATTACATGAGGAGAGAAGGTGACCAATGACACCACTCTCAATTGTCTTTTAGTCTAGAGCTAACTTTTGTGGTCCAACATATTACACTCATATGTGTATACGGGTTTTAAATTAAATATTTTTTACTCTTATTCGTTAATGAAGTATGGGAAATAGGCTCTCCTTCGTAGCGGACTTATATAATTACTTTCCTAACCTGCCATGCAACCAATAACGCTCAGATCGACAGATAGGCACACTAAGTAGACACTGATAGACCACCATGGCACTGGGTAGAGGTCGTAATTTCCCAAAGAGGTCAGCCCGGGGAAGGACATGAGCAGGGAACAGAAATTTTGGAAGACCTAAAAGAATCCCTTCTTGTGCTCTTCAAGTATTAGCCTACCCAATTAAAGAAGGGTATAAATAAAACCGGTTAGAGTTCAGAAAGCGCTCATTTCTCGAGATTTACCATGTTTAGCATTTTCGTAAAATTAAATTACACTTAAATTTACATCTATCAAGATAAATATATTTTCTTGTTTCACAAATTACAATGGAAGGGTTATGTTAATAAATTTGGGTTTTTTTCTTATCTTTAACCCTCATCTTGTTTCAGCTACAAAATATATTATACAACAGTTAAAGAAAATATAAACACCGAATTTGGTTAACACATTAAAAAAATAATGAAGTCTGCTGAGTTATCGAAGTAATGCTTCACAATATTTCCTTTAATAGGCGTATCCCCCCCCCCCCTCAAATAAAATAAAAAAAGTTATTATATTACATATTAATGTTGTGATATAGATTATAAATGTTAGAAAATTACATTTTACAAAAATTACGTTCTTTACATTTTTTTTCGAACGCAAATAACAAAAAATTAGGATTTCAGATGATGACCTCCCTTCCAACCCCCTTCGGCCGATTTTAGACGTCAATGAACTAAGAGTTAGCAAGGAAAAGCTAACTGTACATATACTGTACTTATTATTTTTATTTTTAAAATTTTGGTCGCTAGAGCGAGTAAAGTAGTATATATGTAGTTAGCTGGGGTAACTAATCTATTATCTCAATTCTGGAGCTGCATTTTGAAGCATGAGTGTTGTAAGTGGCGCAATGGACACACTACGTTCTGGGCATATAGAAAAACCCTCTGTCCCTGACTCTAAGGGTTGAAAGGGATTATGGTAGACATGATTCAAGGAATTTTTAAAATAGAATTTCAGTAAAGTACTACATAAAATTAGTTTTTCTTTAACCAATGCCCGCCGTTGGGCATTCGGCGTCTATCCTCCTAAAAACGATAGCTCGTAGTCTTACTCGTGAATTTTAAAAACAAAATAAAAACATAAAACCCCAAAAATAATAATATTTCTTAATCCAATAATAAGAGAGAAAATATATCAAAATGTAACAAAACTTACATTTTCTTTTTTACACTAGTTTGCAGTTCTGTAAGGAAGACTACGCTAGTGGATTTACAGCCTGTAAAAAGGAAAACAAGTTATTTTTGCAGTAAAAGTGTAAGAGCACATGGACATTTTGGATTCTAATANTATTAATTATATTCAAGATCTATTTTTTCTGAACCCTCCTTGATATTCACCAAGCTTTGAGTCGATCTATAGTTAAAGTCTATTAAGAATTAGTTTGGATATATTTTTTAAGTGACCGGTAAGAGTTAGATTTCTCTATAATTACCTAGGACTATAAAACATAAATATATTTAAAGGGAGAGTTTTTGATCTTATAAATTATTAGTAGAGAATTTTTTTGGGGGTTTGGTCAAGGATGATTAAAAAAATACAATTTAAAAAAATGTATATTTTATTTTTAGGTTAAGACGTCTCGGCCGCTCTGGATCAAATGTTATTTTCCATTTCATTCTCCCTCATCAGTTTTCAAAATTAAATCTTAGGTTATTTGGTTTTCAAAATGAAATAAAATAATCAGAAATATGTTTAAAAGAATATTTAAAATATTGGTAAAAAATAATCTTGTCACCAAAATGGATGGCGAGTTTCTCAATTTTCAGCTTTTATTTTATACTTCTCAATTTTACCGTTTGTTTTTTTTTGTTCATTTTTAAAAGGCAGCTTTTAGGCAGCTACCATATTCCGAACAACCATGGTACTGGACTGGCCTTTTGAAAAGAGTAGTGCAAGCATGGGAGTTCTCTTTGAATCAATTATAATGAAGTCGGATATTCTTATAAGTTTTTTGTAAAAGATGAAAAAATTTGCCTCATTACCTTATTGAGGTAGATTTTTACAATAATCTAAAATGAAAACAACAGCCATTGTAATAATAAAAATCTAAATACAATTCAAGTATTTGTTTTATTTTCAAATCTTGAAAATATCATTGTGTTGTTTATTGAACCTTTAATTTTATTCTTTGGCTGATTATATTGGTTATTATAATTGTATCATTATTTCTGGAAACATTCTAAGGGATGAGCTTTGTTGAAGCAGCTCGTTAGTGTGGTAATCTCCCATTCCCGGGAAGATAGGGAATGACCTCCTTTCTCCCATTTCGTGTCCCGGGGTCAGAAGCCACGAGGAGAGGAATCTCCTCCAGATCCGAGCAGATTAAAAGTTTGTACTCCAGGTTGGCGTCTTCCGGGCGGACCGCAATGCGGCCATCTCCGGCGACCTTTAAAACTTCGCCTTCCGCCGGCTGGATGTCTACCCGGGATAAATATTGAAGCGGGGACACGAGGGCGGGAGGCACCCACCACATGCGAACCCTTATCTCTCTCGGCCCTTATCACTGCATATTTACATGCCCGCAGGACAAGTGTGGAAATCCAGGCACCCACTGTGTAATTAGAATTTCAAGCGGAACATTAAAGCATTAATAATTTTATGAAGAGAGGATTAACAGGAATTCGATCTTGGTAGTTAAAGAATTGATGTTGATGTTGGACTGATTCTGTTAATGAATATGGAATCTTGTTGACACGATATCCCCTCTCTCCTTCATGATATTCCATTGATTGGCTGATAAATAAAATATACACATTTTTTAAAATATATTTATTAGGATCTATCTTGTCCATCCAAACAAAATAACATCTACTAATAATCTCTATGGTTAAAAACTCTCTATTGGAAGTGAAAGACCAATTTGTAACCAAAAAAGTGTTCTTTAGCTAACGTTTTGGCGATACACTGTTGATTAAGAGACTCTCTCTTCCCATCACCCCATTTGCCCTGATGAAGGCCTGAAATTCAAGCCGAAACGTTGGCTAAAATAAAAACTTTTTTTGGTTACAAATTAGTTTTATTTTTTCAACTACTAAGACCGAATTCTTGACAATCCTCTATTCATAAAACTTGAAGGTCAACAAATTTACCTCCAAGTAAAAATAAATAAATAAATTATATCACTTTTACATAAACAAGATTTTGACACAAAACAGTATATATTTGGAGATAGTTAAAAGATCTACGTACATATTTCAGTTATTTTGATCCCGGTTAGCATAAGTTGAAACCTAATACTAGGACTTTTCACTAAAAGTTAAAAGTTTTACTAGTAGTAAAGTTAAACTTTTGCGAATTTTTGTTTGTTGTTGTAGTTAGGAAATTAATTTGATAAATTTCATAATGTAGCATAATGTAGATAAGGCATATTTAATCAAGCTATAAAAATTTATAGTTTGATTAATTATACTGATGAGACAATGCAAAAAAAATTACTATAATAATTATTACTCTATAAAAAAAAGTAACACAGCTTTTCATAGAAATTCGGAGTAAAAAACTTGTTAAGGATCTGTCAATTCGTAACTCAGGGCACACTAGAAAAGGTGTGAAAAAGCAAATGGTTATGGCCACTGAATTTCTACGCTTTTAATGAAGAATAGTAACCATTTAAAGGATAATTCCTAAATTTTCTGCAAGAGTTGCCTCAGGTAATATATTTCGTAATAATACCATACTAGTATACAAAAAGAACATAAATATGGAAGTGATTGTTCATATGGTTTATTGTTCCGAGAATAGCTCTTCAGTATGTAGACAACATTTAATTAGTAAGGCGAGTTCAACTTAAGCCACTGAGAATATCTGTTAAAATGGTAAACATAGAATTAGATGTGGTGGGGGGTGGGGGGTAGATAGGTGGATGGTAAGGAGAGCTTATAGCAGAACAGCTGAGCTTAGACTTCGCGAGTACCTAATTACTTCCCTCCTCCAGGATATTAGCTCCTACCACGGGCTTCGGCAAATAGCAAGGGTAATTACTATGTGAGTGCACGTACGGGACCATGTGTGTGTGTGTTTGTGTGTGGGAGAATTGTGGGAGGGACTGTATGAAAGATATGACTTCCGGATTAGAGAATCTCCGGATACGATAAACGGGTGCTAAATGTAAACATCAATTTCATATTACATGGCAAAGTGACACTTATGTACTGAACACGGTCAAACCGCCTAGGGGCTACAATTTTATTTATAACTATATTATTTATATATAAACATTATTTCCAAATTACGTGGTAAAGCGACAAATAAGTACAGGGCAATAGGCTATACCCGCTCACACCGCCTAGGTACTACTTTTTTCGGAATAACTAAATTGTTTATATGTAGGGGAAAAATAATGTAATTTTAAATTAATTATAATTTATATCAAAGCGCCTCGCAAGCCTGGAGCTGTGGGTTTAAGTCTAGCCCTGAACTATTTTTTTTTTAGAAATAAGTCCAGTTCCATTGATTTTTATGAACGGATGGCTATTTTTAAATAGATAGGTTAAAATAAATAAATTTAAAAAAATTTTTTTTACAGTTTTCAACTCTTTTTTGTTTCTAATTAAATGCCTTATTAAGCGACTTTCTCAAAGCTTTCTTAGAAACCGGTATTAGGCTCTAATATTCTCTGACATACTAACGAAGAAAAATAAAACTGTTTCAAAATTTAGGATTTTGCGTGAATGGCCCAAGTGTTGCTTTTTATACTGGAATGACAGTAGTACTTATAATAAGAGGGTTGAAAAGTGCCATTTTGAAAGTTGAAGCACACTTTAAATTCAAAAATAAGTTTTTGACAAGCAATCTAATTTATTTCTTAATAGATATTAAGTTCTAAACTCCTAGATACAGGTCTAATTAAATAAATTTAGGTACTTTAACTTAAATTAAAAAACTTTCATGTAGGTTTTGGTCAAATTATGTTTTGATATAAAAAAAAAATGTTTCTATCAGTATTTATAAAACAATTTTGTCCCAAATATGATTTTTAAATGCGGCTTTATCTATGTTTCATGTGTATAAGGCTTAATTTAAATGTCAAATTAAATACTAATTAAATATGTTCATTTGCACCCGTATATGCAAATATTTTTATCAGAAATACATATTGTTATTATTATTAAATTAAACTTGGTCATAACTACAGAAATTTAAATATTCTACTTAGCCGAACTTCATCTTAGATTATTTGATCTCAGTTTTATTAATTTTTAGACCTTTAATAACATTTTTTTTTTTTTTTTTTAGGAATTGCTATTTTGGACACTACCATACTTCTGCTAATAAAACATTATTCTATTCTATAATAAAATTTTGGCTCCTTTCCAGCAAATAACTCTTTCCTTTTATTCTAAATAGTTACATATATGTAATATATGCTAATCTTTCGTACCGCCATCTGTAACTCTGTCAGCTAACAATAGCTGTAATTTCCAAATATATTTATAACACAATCTCACAGAGATTGTAGCATTTTTAAAGACTAGAGCATTTTTTTTTTCTGAATTAGAATTTTGCCCAATAAGTAAATACCACTCTCGATTCATGTTAACGTATTCAATTTTTACACATATACGACTACACCTTATGGGACTTGAAGGTGCCATTCCATTTGTATGCGCTGTTGGCGCTAACCTTAACTCTCCCGAAGGTAAGTCTCCAGCTGAAATATCCTCCCTCGTGCCTGCGGATCGACCCGTCGGGGCCTGCGGCATTTAAATCACTCTAAATCCCCGGTTTATCCCCCCGGGAGCGGGCAGGAGTCAGGGAAAACTCTTGACTAACGGCCAGATCGCTCGGAGCTGTTCCTACCCGGGGCTTTAAACTCGAGTAACTCTTCTAATGGCTGTAATAATGGTACAGATTCTCTTAATGGGCACTTTTGAACATCAGATATGACCCACTTTTGTCAGGAGTGTGACAAATGTGCGAAAATAAATAGCTCCCTGAAAGATTCCCGAAATCCCCTTCCTAGAGTTTCACATTCCTACCTTAAAAACGTGGTTTTTTCTTCCCCAATTCCTTAAAGAAATTAGAGAAAACTTGAAGTATAATAATCATTAGTTTATTTTCACTGAAAACATTCAGAAAATTGTAATAATTTATGATATAAAAAAAATATTGGGGTACGTTTCTTTTCAATGTCTTTCTTTTATCCATTATCAACCTTCTTAGACCTGAGGATGTTCAGGATGTGAAAGCGTTCGTTTGGCCATATGATATTACATTTCTTACAGACACCTGGATCTGTAATCTGGACGTTACTTCATTCTCAGATAGATCGTTTACGTGATTTCTACCGCGGCTTATCCCCTTCTACGAGTCTCAACGGAAGTCTGTATCTTTGAACCCATTCCTTGGCCACTGCCACAAAAGCTCCAATTCTTTTCCAGACTAGTCGTACCCAAAGTTCCCGCTGTGTTCGCCACGGTTATAGCGCATCTTGTTGAGGATCATTTGAAGTATTAATCTCGAAAAAATATCAATCTATGGCTCTTTGTGTATGATTCGCATTTATAAACATCATTTACATCAGTAAATATGTCACATAAAGTTCTGGACTAAGCAAGACGCATATACAATTTTTTTTAAATATTCTATATGGCTAAATGGATCTCTTTGGGATAACATCATGAACTTCTTTTTCAAAGGAATACTTCTAGATATTTCAAAAGCACTAGAAGTAGTGCAGTAAGTATCCTAGATGGAATAAGTATCTACAAATGAGCACTAACCCAACATCTCAGACGTCTGGGTCCAGCAGCCAGAGTGGCTCGCTACTCTTAAACTGAAATTATGTGGATTGCGAGATCTTAATTAGCCCTCCCCTTGTGGATTAAATATAAATGAAATTTCATCCCCCATCCCCTCTTTCCGTCCACCTTCCAACGCAGCCAGAACAGTAGCAGCTGTTCTAATTAGAGAAAGGGGTTAGGACAAGGGGAACTAGAAGAGAGTGAGAGAGAAATGGACTCATTGAATTTTCCATTCTGCAATTGTTTCCAGAATGGTATGAATATCCTGAACATTATTTTGCATGAGAGCCGGTAGAGTATCTCTGAGTAAATGTAATATTTAAGTACTGAAAACAAATTTAATTTTCGACTAATTTTCCTCAATTCAGGAATATTGGTTTAAAACTTCCTTCGTGTCCAGTCCATAATACTAGATCGGTATAAAAGAAATAGATTTGATTGGTTTCTAGCAGCCATAAACAAGAGTTAGTGACTAATTTGATTTCAGAAACCCGGAAGAAAATTGAAAAAATACATATTCAACAAAAAATAGCCGAAAGGGAGCTGAAAAGGAAATAAATGATCGATCCTTAGTTACAATTATATGAATTCCTTCCTTAATCTCTGTTAAAATTGCATATAAAGTTTTAGAGATGGAAATTTTACATTATTATCTTCTACAGAAAATATGTATTGTTTNATGCCCGGCCCCGAAAAAAGCGTTCACAAACAAGCTTCGGACATTAGTTTATAATTAAAATACCGCCTCGGGTGTGAGAGACATTCCAATAGAATGCACCTGATGACGTCCGGCATCGATGTACGAAACATCTACTCCTCCCTCGCGGGTTATTAATGGCGCCGCCTGCCCTAATAAATCTACTGCTGTGCTACGCTCTGCTCCATTTCGCCCCGAGAAATTTTCCATGTTCTTGCCTAATGACTTCCAAATACCAAGGGCGGACTTGATAATGTATGTGTATTTGTCTAATAAATGATGTTGTCCTACTGTAATTTTTCGTAGTTTATGGCCTTTGTAAAAGAATTTCCCGTAAGTAATATCGCTATTTCACGTTGATACCATGACTTGGCTTTTGAAAAAAAAATTTTAAAATTACATGTTTGTTTGCTCACAATCGCACCCAAATTCTGGGGTGGGGGGAATAATGAGATTTGGCATTACAGACATAGACTAAGGGAGAGGAAAGTTATAGAAACTCCAAAATTTAAAAGATATAATTTTCTAAAAGAGATACGAAGCCTTCCAACATCCAACGAATCCAGTCCTTTCAATCCAAAACCCTCCAAATAATCGCAAATGCTCCCGATTACCTATCCAATTCCTCTCTTCACCACGATTTTAATATTCCTTTTGTTCAGGATCTCATTTCTTCCCGCTTCAGCCTTTTCCACAGTAAACTGCCATTCCATCCTAATCCACTAGCACAGACCTTGTCTTCCAACTCCAACCTCTACAACCTTCCCCGTCGACTCAAATGAAGATGGTCTTGTGACCTCCTGGTGAAATAGTCTGTAAATAATTTGAGAGTGGTTTCATTGGTCACCTCCTCTCCTCATGTGACTTTCATTAATGTCATTTATTCTCTATTATACATTGTTATCAATTTACAAAATGGTTTTATTTATTTTTAACAGAATGTAATATATAAATAAAGGTTATAATATGTAGTTTATCTGTTCCGTTTCTACTAACTTTTTTCCTAAATTGTTAACGACCTTAATTTTGCTATGATTTTTTTTTTTTTTTACTATTCATTGTAATCAAATTACTAAATGTTTTTATTTATTTTGACAGAATGTAATATGTAAATAAATAAAGGTTATAATATGTAGTTTATCTGTTCCGTTTCTACTAACTTTTTTCCTAAATTGTTTGCGACCTTAATTTTGCCGTATTTTGTTTTTATTGCCTTTTCGTTTTTATTGCAAATTTTTTTTTCAGCTATTTTTAAACTAGTAAATTTGACTGGTGGTTTCTTGTTCTGATTTTGCAAAAAGAGCTAAGTTGTCTGCAAAAGCTAGCTAATTAATCTTGACATTTTCGTTTTTATTCCTATTTTCACACTCAACTCATTATCCTACGATAAGGTTTTCATGATTTTTTCCAAAACCAAGTTAAAAAGCATTAGTGAGAGACCATCCTCCTGCCTTAGCCCCGTCTTTATTTTGAATGGGTCAGAAACTTGATTTTTTTGACACTTTGCTGGTTAAAGTGATTTTATAAAATTTTTGGTTTTCTGATCAACTTATTATGGTGTATTCTTTTAATGTGCCGAATACTATTTCCCTATCCACAGAATGATACGCTGTTTAAAAATCAATAAATGAAATGAAGACATATTTCGATCTGGTATTTTAATATTTTAGAATCATTTTCGAGCTAAGTATTAATTATATTCAAGATCTATTTTTTCTGAACCCTCCTTGATATTCACCAAGCTTTGAGTCGATCTATAGTTAAAGTCTATTAAGAATTAGTTTGGATATATTTTTTAAGTGACCGGTAAGAGTTAGATTTCTCTATAATTACCTACATAAGTTTTTGATGCTACGGAAGTTATTATTGCGACACAATTATCATCTGATAAATTTTCCCTTCATACAAATACATGTATATTTTTGACAAATCATAAGCTCCAGCTTTAGAAAATTGTAATAAATAAATTATTGAAAATATAAATATGTACGGATGGATGACTCTCATTTTTAAGATGTAACAGGAAAGTTGTAAGTCGGAATGCATGCACATTAAAAAAAAAATACATTTATTATAGGAAAAACCATAATAATAAATTTATTAAAAGACTCGGATTAATATTCAAGCAGTGGGATAATGCCATGAAAATTTGTAGTACCATACAAAATTTTGTAGGTAAAAAATAAAATGCTGTATTTATGATTTCATAAAAACTGGTGGCTGAAATAAGTATAGAATAATGGAGAATGGATTAAAAGAAGAATAAATTTTTAAATTTATGTTGCGAAAAGTTTTTTAAAAATAATGTGTTTTACTAACATTTTTGTCCTATAACAGTTTTACTAACATAGTATATTAGAAAGACATATAAGAATTTAATATGAACGTCTTTTTCCTCTGATTCTGTTTAATACCTGGCATAGCGACTTTAATGTCCTCAAAAACATTTAAGCATCAAATTATAAGACTATAATCTGCTTAGTTCACGCAACAGCTGCGTGACGGACAATGTCTGTCAGGGAAGTGAATCTCGGAAGGCTGGACTGCTCGGAATGGCTCTGCAAACGTAGTGACGGCGGTAACGCGAGGGTTGTAGGGGCTGTGAGATCGCCTCTCTTGTCCCCGCGTTAGCGCTAATTCTACACGTGTTAAACCTTTTAGGGCCGGCCTACCTTCCCCTACCCCTGACCGCAGGACTCCCTTCCGTCCTACCTTGATTTAGTGGTCAGTGTCCTGCCCTTCCTACTCGCCAGACAATTCCGCTCAAATCTTGTTTGTAAACCCTACTGAGGCAGTCATAACTGCCCCTCTCATTGTAAACAATATGTTACTACTCGTTGCACTGTTTTTGAGGGTGAAAGACCTAGTTTTAAGCTGAAAGGGTTGTATTCTTCTGATATGACATTCCCGGAGGGACTTATCCATGAGAGACTTTTTTTAAATTCGCCTCGAAGAGGCTACATAATTTAAGATTTCCCCTGATTGATTACAATTGTACTTAAGGACGGAATTTAATTTACAAGACGAAAAAAACAATAAGCGTAAGATATAAGATAAAAATTCAACGAAAGATTGCTCTTGACTGGCCGGGATATAAGTGTGGTGGAATGGTTCGTCTATTGCAGTTATATTTACTAAATCCTTCCTTAAACGATTGATTTAATTAATTTTTCGTAAAATAATATAGAAAATGATTTTTAGAAAGTTACATCGTATATCTCATATGCTTTAGTTTTTCATTGTTAAATTAATAACTAATATGCAACAATTATTATGTAAGTATATAATTTTCCTTATACGATTTTAACGTAAAATTAATTTTGCAGGGGGTTGCAATGAAAATCTTAAATATTCAATTTAGTTTCCAAATTTTAAAAATAAGAGGGCCCTACACTCAAAACAACATACTTAAGTATCTTAAGTCTATATTTGTAAACATACATAAAAAAATGTTAACAAAACGTAAATTTAGTAAAGATTTTCTACGTGTATTTTTTCTATAAACATTTTCGTAAATATTAATTTCAAAGCTAATAATAATGAGGTTATTAGGATTTTAAATTTTGGTTTCCCTTTCTCCCTAATGATTTCAAACGTAATGGAATAAAACGGTGTTGAATAAGAAGCCTTAAAACCGAATTCGGTCACAGTTTTAAAATATTGTAAACATTTTGCACAGACAATATTTTTTAACTTCTTAATCTAATTAAGAAGGAAATCTGATAAAATATATTCTACAATAATGAATATATGTAATGGCCCCATGGGCTTAATAAAGTAAATTAACAAATTTTTATTAATATTGAAGAAAAATGCATTCTAAAAATTTACTCAGTCCCAACTTAAATAGATTTTTCACACCCTTTAATTTCCCTAAAAATTGATTTAAAAAAAATTATTTTAGCTTAAAACCAATGAATATTAGAACAAAAATTAATGTTAGCATATGCCAGATCTTGACTGACACAGGGAAAGTGTGTGAAGGGCCTCAACATCATTCTAGATAAATTCCTAAATATATTATGGAATACAGATATTTTAAAATTAAATTTTAAATCTATAAATATATTAATATAGTAACGAATTCATTTTGTTTTCCTATCAACCTTTTATTCCTCTTAGCCGAAGATAAGTATTAACAAATTAATGCTGTATAAAATTACATTAAAACCTGATGTAAATATTACATCAATATAAGAACTATCTAGCATATATATATTTTTGTGTGTGTGTGTGTGTGTGTGTGTGTATTTCTCTCTCTCTCTCTCTCTCTCTCTCTCTCTTTTTTTTCTCACTTCTTGAGTGTGTGTGTGTGTGTATTCTATAATATTATGACGAAAAAGCTTGTTAGGGATGAAACTTAGGAATTTAAATACGTCAGGCTAGCGCTGTCCTCAATCTTTTTTTTTTTTTTATCTCTCCCTTCATCCTACAAAATATAATTTGTTATTTATTCTCACAATATTCTTCTTAAGGGAAAACAATTCTGCTTAGTTTACGCAGCTCCTGCGTGACGGTCTTCTGAAGATCGGCACGTCATCAAAGGAGTGTAATAATTCAAAAGATCTTTCTGGAGGTGGAAGAACATTACCTGTCAGCCACGACTGTAGAGCTTTATATTCTCCCATGTGCCGGGCGAATAAAAATTGTATGCAAGCTCCCAAAAGGGGCCCAATTCCCGAGCCTTGCACAGCTCACACATAATACGAAGAGATAGTGGGACGCGGAGTGGAAGGGAGTCGGTCTGTCAGGAAGTAAAATAATGTTAAGCATGATAAAGGGCGGGTATAAGAGTGTAGGTGCGGCTGACATATTCAGGGGTGTTGGAGGAGTCCCGACACGTCCGCTTTTCTTCTTCTTCTTCTTTCAAACTTATACCTCTCCTTTGAGGATGTCTCTTCCTGTCGGCGAATCCACAGCCGAGGAGCGCGGTATCCTGAATTCCAACGGGGGATCAACTCATTAAACATTCCCTCTTTTAATACGGCGAAAAGGGACTTCCATCACCCGGGGAGAATCCGAAATTCCTCAGAGTGGAAGAGAGAGATAGACAGAAAGTAAGTGTGAGTGAGAGAGAGATCTGTACGGCCTTATCAGCACATTATTAATCATAACTTTGGGTTATTTTTATTCAGGCCTCGTAGCGGACGAGGCATGGCCATCAGGCGGCAGGCTTGTATCCAATTTAAACTTTTTTATACTAGCGAAAGCCAAGCTGAGGCCGGCTGAATCCCGAAAAACGTAAAAAAAAAAAAAAAAAAAAGTTTATAGAGGAAGACGAGGACGGGGGGTGCGGTAGTTGTGGAGAGGTGCTCGAACCGGCAAACTTGGAAGCCCACTTGGAGCACATTGTTCGGAGGAGCCATCCTTTACACCACAGCGCCCTTTCAATATGAATCGCTTTCCTTCCAGAGCCCTTCCCCCAGTAAAATCTTCGAGGGAAATACTTGAGGGCGGAGTTAGCCCATTCAAGAGGTCGCCGATTCTCCTGGGAATTTGCTTTCCGAACGGCGTCCGAGCGCAAGAATTCTTTTTCAATGTGCAAAATAAGACGGAGATGTCAGCTCGGAAGTTACTCCGAAATTTTGAAGGAGTATAAGTACTTAAATTCTTGCGGTTTCGCAATTTAGTGAATGTTGTAGTTAGACCGATAAATGTGTGAGCAAATTTGTATTTACAGACTAAATTTGCTATTGTTGGTTGTTTTTTTTTCTTCTGTATTCTGTGTTTCTTCACAATTCTGTCTTTTTTTTCAGTATTGGATGTGATTAAGAATTTCATATTTATGTCCCATGGCTTGTTAAGGATGAAATTTAAGAATGGATTTTATGGCGCCTTCCCCTGCCTTACTTCATATGGTAATGATTTTATTTGGTTTTCGTATCAATCTTTCCTTTATCCTAGCCGAAGTTATTTATTAACAAATTAATGCCGTTCAAATTGATATTAAAAACAAAAACATTTAAATTTGTAAAATGAAGCCAGAATAACGGATGTAGTTTATACATTTTATACAATATAAAATCGTGTGCGAATAACGACGCCTATTATTAGCATTACCAGCAAAAATGTATAGAATAGGCATCATAAAACATCACAAAATTACAATAACTGAAAGTCCTAAAGCGTTAATCGCAGAACATTTTACATTGGTCCATCCTCTTAAAATGTATAATCGTATCCGTCTGGCTTCATTTTTCAAATTGTAAATTGCTTTTGTTTTTGTAGCTATTAATAATTAAGCTAAAATTAATAAAATAATAATATTTTAAATTTCCCCTACCACATAACCGAATACAGTAATTAACTTACTCAGCCTTAAATTTACTAGCGACAAACGAAATTTCGTTAGAAAAAAAACGAACTAAAAACTTAAAAACTGTTGCCTGTAGTGTGTTGACTGCAGCACAAAACACTAACAAAAGTGTGTGTGTGTGTCTATATATATATATATATATCAAATAGATGATTTAAGACTATCATTTTTGTAGTTGAACAAATGGACACGGTAAAAAGACCAAATAACCTGTCTGCAAACAACATCCATAGCCTTACATTTTGGAATTGGCTAAAGATCCGAATTATACGAACTATTCTTGCCGTCTTGCCAAAATTTTGTACCCTGACGACCGCATGCAAGGAGTTCCCTGAAGACATACCTGAAGTTGAGAATGCACCGCTACGAGCCTCGTAACTCGTAAAGGCATCAGCTGTGCTCTCGCATGTAGACAGCCTCCTACGCATTGCTAAGACATCTCACCGCCCATAAAGTCGACCAGATCCAATCTGACCAATCCTGACGTCACTACTCGCATACTACCCTCGCATTAAAAGTAACACGATCCTACATGTAAGGTAGGATTTATATGACGCTGTTTAATGGGCCACTTTATGTTAACACTTCAGCCGACAGATTTACATCTGATTTAAGATGAGCTAATCAGTCAGTGAGAACAGTGATAAAACTTTATTAATTCCTTTGAATACAGGTTTTTTAATCAAGGAAATATTATTTCACTCAAACATGTCATAAAGTGAAATGAAATTTAGGAGGAACCGAGGAGTTCGATTAGTTTTCGAAACTACCTCCAATAAGGTCTTTTATTTATATATTTTTTCCGCTGTCCAAAGATTAAATTTATTATTTACACTTATTTAAGCCTTTTTTTTTTTTTTTTTTTTTTTTTTTTTTTTTTTTTTTTTTTTTTTTTTTTTTTTTTTTNAAGGATCATTTTTTATTGAAAATTTAGGATTCTATATTAGTAATAAGGACTTTTAAAAGGTTATATTATTTATAATTAGTTCCTCAAGTTTCCATCTAGATTACATATGAATCTGAAAACTTTAAATCTAAGAGACAAGAAACGAGGGGGTGCCAGAGCGTTGCAGGTTAAAATCCCGTCCAGGATAAGCTTTCATCGATAAATTAAGGCTTTTCTTGTGTAATGGATGTTTAGAATGGGGTGGTGAACTGTAAATAACCCATCCATCTCTTATCCTGGTTGAAATAGAGGCTAACACGTAAAGAAAAATAAGACAAGAACTGACAATTTGAATGATAATAATAATTTCCTTAAGTTACAAAGCGAAATTAGACGTACAAAAGGGTGAGGAAATGCGTACTGCGAATAATAATAAAAAATTTAGCTTCAGTAGGAATAATGAATAATAAATTAATAATTTATTTATTATAATTATTTATTATGAAAATAATTAATTTCACTGCATCCTAAATGTACTTTCCTAGGTGAGGAATGAAACTTTCCCCGCTTCTCTAATGTCTGAATTTATCTCTTTCAGATTTTCGAATTTGAATGAGAAGCTCTTAGGATGTACAAATTCACCAATCTCCAGCATCTCACAAGGATCCCAACCACTCTCCCATACGTCTCAAAATGAGTTCATCAACAAACCAGCCTGCAGTGGACTTACTGAATCCAGTCCTATCACATTTGTCATGAAGAGAATGTTTTGGTATTTTTCTCAAACCATCCTCTACCCTTGACTGTCCTGCTTACGACTCTGCTTTACAAGAAAGGTGTAGTAAAACTAAGTAATTGACTCTGCAGAGGCTACCAGTATTATGATCTCATTATAGAAATTCTTGACTCGAATTAAATTTATTGTGGACCATTTGACCTGGACGTCCATTGTTAGAATTTTGATGCAGTAAAGGCCCTGGCAGGATCGTAGAAAAAAGTGGCCGCTCAAAAATCTGAGTATGTTGTGGATCTTTTCTGCAGGTATTGATACGTTAGTCGATTTGTGTTTCCCAGGATCATGAAAGGTTGCAGAAAGCTAGTAGCTACGATAAGTATAGGCCAACGTATTGAAGAGGTGATTCCATACAAAGCGTTTATTTTCTATGCCATCTATGAGCTAAACATTGGATTATTATATGGACGGCTTTTATCGCTGAATATAGAACGTTAAGGCCCAGATGGGCAAAGCCCCAAGGCCAGGCAAGGTTGGACAGCTTTAGATCCCAAGGTAAAATGCCAATTGCCGGAGCGAGATCGTCAGCGTTTAGGGGCCCTTTGAGGATCTTCTACGATGTCACCCCCTCCCGACGTACTCAGGTGAGGTTCTCACCCCTCCTTCAGAGATAGGCCCTTCCTTTCGCTCCGAGATACCCTCGCGCGGTCGGAAGCCACCCCGATAAGGGAAGGTCCTTCTTAGAGCTCTCCTGCTAAAGGCTCCCTCCTCGCACCGGCTATCTGCTCCTTTAGTCGACTCCGTGTTTTTGTGTAAAAAAAAAAAAAAAAGACATCCCCCTTACACTTTTCCAAGCGAAACGCTTAGGACCCCTCTTGTGTGCACGCTTGTCGGATTTGGACGATCTGTCCTCGTTAGCTTTTATGATGCGTCTACAGCCTTCCAAAATCGACATGAGGGTGGTATTAAAGTGCTTTTTACTCTCTGGAAAAAAATATCTTGCACTGAAAAAATCGGGTACACAAAACTTTATTTAAATAAAAATGAAATAACCTCTAAAGACATTAGAATCAATATAGCATTCATGCTTTCTTAAATTAACTTGTTAGACAGATAAAATGCCATTATAAGTAATTTGTATAATGAAACTGTATATATTTAACACACTCTGGCATTTAAATTTTCTCCAAATAATATATTATAATTGTATTTATATGTATAATATAGTCTAAGTAAGATAACAAAAGTTTATTTTCACAGGGAGAACACGCAGTTCGGTGTCTGGTGTAGAAAGCGGAGTACAGGGATTTTCTATATTGAAAAAAAAATTTTAGAAAATTATTTTGTCTTCCCATATCCGCTAAGCGATATTGGAAAAAAGTTAATGCTAGCCAGACACTATGTGGAGAAATGCATGGGACAGATTAAAGTGATGCTACGTTTAACAGAATTAGGAAGGGTTTGGCCCTACAGATCACATGTGCATCTTATAGAGCATTAAAAAGTAAAATAAAACAATAAGTTGTTTTTTTTTTTATCAGGAGAATAAACGATGCCTAAACTTTTAAGCTCTTAACTTTTAAGATTTTAATATGAATAGCACAACATTTAAAGTTTCTCTCTTTTTTTTAGAATTAAATCCATTCCGCCTGATTTTTTTAAGTGGCTGGCTCCCTTCCTAAATTTGTGAAGCGAAATCTGTTTACTAAAAAAAAAAATTTAAACCACGAGATTTAATCACATCAGATCAATCGAGGCTGGGCTATAGGCACCATTTCCACTTCTGATTTCCAATAATATAAATACTAACAAAATCTTATTGTGATTGATTGTGAATGAAAGAGATAAAGAGAATAGGTGAGGGAAAGAGAGACAGTTGATGAATGTGTGGGAATAAATATAGTATTTATATAGTATTTCTAATTTATTTTACTTTTTGAACCTTACTTTACATAGTAATTTAAGAAATGAGGAGTCCTCCCTTTTTAAATAAAGCAAAATATTTTCCAGAAATATTTTTCATTTTTTCCACTCTCAGTATCCCTTTTGTAGTCTAAATAATGTTTATTGTATACTGTTTATCTATCATTAGCAAATATAATATAAATATCTCCATTAATTTTATACGGAAAAATTAGTCTTACATACTTATCGGTTTAAAGAAGTCATATCGGTTTGAGATTTGGTAATCGATTTCCAATTATATTACTTAATTGATCAACATTTTTTCAGTACATAATTATTTATTTGTCTACAAATCACTTAATAATGTTAATAACCTATGGAACGGCCATATATGTTATGGGCTGCAATGTAGGAGTTAACGTTTTATTTTAGGTTTTTTTTTTTTTTTTTTTTTTTTTTTTTTTTTTTAATTTTGGTATCTTACTATTTTAGTGGACTAATTACTACTTTTACAAAATCCCTTCTGCTTAACAGTGGCCACTAACACCCTTTAGTTAAAGGGCAATATTTAAAATTTAATGCTGTTGCCAAGCCCCGTCAAAGATGATTTTAAATACTATAGTCGAGTGAGATAGAGAAGACCAGGCGTAAAAAACTAGGTTAGGATACATTATGATAGACTGGGTTAGGATTCAAGGGTAGTGTAAAATTGGATAGAGCAGGTTGTGAAAATCTAGGGACTGTTAAAACAGGGGAACTATGGTAAAATAGGTTTGAAAAACTAAAATGTTTGGGCATAATAGGTTAGATTGGGGTTAAATAGATATGATACACTATGGTCAATTAGAATAGAGTGACTGGGGTAAACTAGGTTTGAAATTCTAAGGCAGAGTAGAAATTCCAGGGTTGGGAAAAAGTATAGGGTAAACTAGGGCGAACGGTTAAAATTTTTGGGTTGGATTCAATAGGGTAAACTAATGTGAAATATAATTGAAATTCTCGTAGGGTTGGGTAAATAGCGTACCAAGGTAAACTGTGGTAGAGTATGGTAAACTAGGTTTTAAATTCTAGTATTGTTGGGTAGAATACAGTAGACTGAGGTATACTATATTTTATTAGTATAGAATATTGATGAAAAATTTGGGTTGAGTAGACAAAGGTTGACGAGGTAGACAAGGTCAGGTTGACAGGTAGACTGCTCTTCGTTTTATATTTATACTTACATTTGCATTTAATACTACAAGAAATACTTTTAATTATCAATGACACTATCACTATCCATTAATTTACAGTATCAATTATATATCAATTTATTTTACGAAAGACTCGAAGCTATTTAAATTATATTATAATCATCGTTTAAATATGGAATTTGATAATATTTGGGGGCCACTGCTGTGTGACCCTTCAAGGTTGCCATGTCTTATAAAATAAACATAATATAAAAAAAAAAATATTTCATTACAAAATATATTCTATGATAAAGAGTGCTTATTAATAAGCATGAAATAGATAGATAAAGATAGAGAGAGAGAGAGAGAGAGAGAGAGAGAGAGAGAGAGACAATGAAAGAGGTAGAGAGGGTGAGAGAGTGAGTGAGTAAGAGAAGGAGAGAGAGAAAGAGAGAGAGGCAATGAGAGAGGGAGAGTGAGTGAGTGAGTAAGAGAAGGAAAGAGAGAAAGAGAGAGAGAGAGAGAGTGAGTGAGCTGAAAGGTGGAGTTAAGGGGTGAGGGAGAGGTTTCTTGCTTGGCACTGGAGGTCGTCAATCACAATGATCCTCGTACTCCAGCCTGGAGGCGAGCCTGCCATCTTTCAACTAATCTTAACTTATCATCTAACCTGTTCCATCAGAACTCTGCCCATAATGACCCTCTGAGGATAACCTCCCTCTTCACTTGGCTTCTGCAACTGAAACTCCAGGGAAGTTGTTCGAGGGCGAAGTAAAAATATTAATAATAAACAAGATTCTCTCACAACAGAACATTCCAGTTTTCGTGCAATTTTCTTATTTATTTTTCAGAGAGAGAGAGAGAGAGAGAGAGAGAGAGAGAGAGTGAGAGAGAAAGAGACTAGCACTTCAAATTCTCTCTCTCTCTCTCCCTCTCTCTGCCAACCATACTGGAAGATTCCGGGGCTCTGATGATAGGATTCTTGATAACCGAAGAGCTCATGAAAATTAATGTTTTTATTCTTACTATATGGTAGATTATAATAGATATTATCTATCTCCTTTTAAAGATCTATGTTAATAAAATAAAAATAAAGGTATATTTACAACAAAACGCTAATCTGTCTTTACAAATGGAAGAGCATGATTAAGCCGAAGCAAAAAATATCGTCAGTACAATATATGTATATAATAATTATGAATAAAAATGTAAAAAAATAACATTTCACATTAGCTGAACTGGTGTCCATGAACTTTATTTTCCGAGCTCATACTCTGTGGAAAAGGATTATAAGTCGTTTTAATTTTTAGACTTTAACCTCAAATTCTTCCCTACTCCTTCCAAGTTGTCTGAACTCCTAAGTATGTCCCAGAAAGTACTCAGAAAATGAAGATTATTGAGAAAAGTCGATATTTTATAACCATATACGTATTTATAAACTTCGTTATAATTCTTTATTGAGAGTGGTGTCATTGGTCACCTTCTCTTCTCATGTGATTAATATTGAATGTCATTTTTTTTTCTAATTCATTGTGGTGATCAAATTACAAAATATTTTAATTTAACAGAATGTAATAAATAAATAAAAGTTTAATATATATAATTCTTTAGTATTGAGAAAGCATTGATTAAGTGGTATTTTAACCTAATATTTTGAAAATATTAGAAAATGTGCAGCTTTAAAAATAATATCAACAAACATTACATAATAAAAACTAACAATTCCTTTTATTTATAGTTACAAATAAATTTATGTTACAAAACAGGAAATTATAGAATTGATTTAACTTTTCTTTCTATATTTTTATTTATTGATATTTCAGAGCTATGGATAACAATTTTATGATTCCTACTGTCGGGATACAGATCTTTTTTAATTAATTAATATTTAATTTTCTAGTTTCTTATAGAGTACTTTGTAATGAGGAAAAGTTAAACTAAATTTTTTGAGTGCACACACTTTTATGATTTATTAAATATAATATAACTTAGGTAACCAATATATTTGATCATTTATTTATAAGAAATTATTAGTTTTGTTTCTAATAATGTTTAAATTCCAGCTGAGCATTGCAAATAGCACTTAATCAAACTTATTTTAGATTTATATAAGTTTATGTAATTATTATATGACTTTAGTTATGAATATTAGAGTGGGAAGTTATGAACAGACCTAAGAAGTATTACTTGGGGTTACTCTTCCAAAGTAATTCTTTTACTTCCAGGTCCTAAGAGAAGACGACTTCTTTGTCTTACGTGAAGGATTAAGACTGATCGTGGACGAGGCTGAGGTCATCAATCAAACATCTTCCCTTTATCAGTGGTGCACTTCCTCTTCTGAGGAATGGACTGCCAAGTTGTAGAGTTCCTTCTGAATGCACAAAATATAATGCATAAATACAACATCCGGCGAACCTCGGTGGACGTAAGAAGAGTAATAATTTAATTTTTTTTTTTTTTTTTTTTTTTTACTATAATGTTTATTTTATATTTTTCACATGTTACATATTGTAGAAAAATATAAGTGACTAAGTATATTTTGTTCATTTTTTCATTCCACAATCTATGATAGATCTTTGCGAAAAATAGTATATTTTCTTGATATTTCACTATCAATAGACTATAAATGATAAATGATAAGATAGGAGTTTAATACGATGGAGATGATGAAATGCTTAAAGATGAAAATTAGCACCGTTTAGACCTAAAGCCATTGATGGGTCCATCCCAATTACTTAAAGTCTTCAATAATTTATATAATTTTTGTTTTTATCAAGATGTATCTATGAACAACTTTAATCAAAATGATGCCCCAGAAATGAATGGATTTGAAGAATTTTATTATGTCCCAACATAAATTTGAGACCAATTATTTTTTTTTTTTTTAGCATCCCCGACAACTGTAAATATTAAGTAAAAGTTAAAAGTAAATTATAAGTGATGAATATATTCAATCTTCTAAACTTTCAATAGATAATTGTCATTACACCTTTCGAACAAGGGGAAGATTGTTTCGTAAAAATAGTGCGTCACGCCAGAGCTGCATAAACAAACCCATCTTCACATATTTCATTAAATTGTACATAAATAATATTTAATGACGAATTATGTCTTAAAAGGCGGAAAGAGCAATGAACATAAAATGAAAACCGTCAGCTGTTTCATTCGTAAATCTTTCAGAATAATGCTGTATTTTGTAGTAATACTATAGAACATAACTGTAAGAAAATTTTATTTTGCATCATTTATGTTCAACAAAACTTTTTCATTAGTCCCATATAAATGAGAAAATTAATATTATAAATTCGGTCATTATCCAGACCCTCAATCCTCATTTAACTTAATTTAAAAAAATTCCTTCAACAGTTTTCAATAAAAAGCCAATATACCGAATTTGATTCCTGCATTTTAAAATAAGAGGGTCCACCCAACATTTAAAAAACCTTCCTTAAGGATGGATATGTTTTTTTGTTTTTTTTTACATTTTGGGGAAGCTAAAGAAATAGAACAAGGATCTAAATGTTTTTCACCTTCGATAGAACGATTTCAGACAAGAACGAACTCATGATAATGTTTACAAAAAAGAGTCACTTCATGATACCAATGTTATCAGGTAAATTGAGAATAAAGTTTCATAGCTTCAGAAAAATTAAGTTGTATAATCGGGAAATGAGTGTTTTTAGTACACAGTGAGCACCAATTTACTAATTACTTAGAAGCCTCCTGGTTCTCAGACGAGTCTCTCTCTCCGTCCATCCCTCCATCACTCTCCCTCCCCCCTCTCTCTCTTCCTATCTCTCTCTCCCTACCTCCCACCCCCCTCTCACTCTCTCTCTCTCTCTATCTCTCTCTACCTCCCCCCCTCTCTCTCCCTCTCTCTCTCTCTCTCTCTCCCTCTCTCTCTCCCTCTCTCTCTCTCTCTCTCTCGTAAGGTGACCTACCTACATGCGATTTATAGTCCCCTCCTAAGATATACAGGTACTCTTTAAGACCTGAAGATTGATGAAGGCGCATTCAGAAGAGATGTCGATACCGTTCGTCTGAACAAATCTCATTAATTCCACTGATATGAATTTTATGGAGGAGTTTAACAACAAAAATACTGCAGTATTCAATAAGTAAGCGCCTCATACTCGTTCACATTGGCGTAGATTCGTACCTTGGCTTTGGATGAATGAGAAAATTAAATCATTAATGTCACGGCACGACTTTTCATATATCATAGGAATGGATCTGCTAGGGATTTCTCATGATACAAGCTTTCCTAAAAAAGATTCGGACAAGGGTAAAAATGACAAGAGAATATTTCTTGCTGAATTATATTGTCGAGCCCAAGCTCACGGGTTCGGTATGATCTTAGGTCTAGTTCACCGATAGGAGGAAAAATTTTATTGAAATTGAAAGATGTGAATTGCTTCTTCATGGATAATTTAAATTTTCCTTCAGAGGCTTAAGAACTTTCGACCTTATGACATGAAACATACAAAGCAATGGATAACATTGTCTGAGATGACAGTTGATGATGTGATTGAGCTGTGTCAGGAGTGGCCCTGTTGGAGAAGATTATTTTTCTTAGTGGATGGTTGAGATGGTTGTCAGTGCCAAAGACACACTTGCACACATAACTAATGCATCCCTTTAGCTAGGAATTTCTTCTCCCTTCTCATTATCAGTGGATAATTAATACACATGACCACTAAACCTAAATAGAGGAAGACAAAAGTAATTATTCTACAAGACTATAAGATAGTGAAAATCAAAAGTCCCAGAGAGGTTGGTGGCAATACAGCAAAAGAGATTCCTTGAGGATAATAGAATGGGCGGTAAGGCTCAAGCCAGTAAGATTTTCGTTACCAAAGTACTTGCAGCGCTCTAGAAATTGTTACGCCACTAAGGAATGCTATGGGTGATAGTGGCTTTTTGGATATCATAGGATTTTCCATGCCTATTGATTGTGCTAACCATAAATGTTTGAAGACAAAGTAGGCCTCTGTTGTGGTTGGTGACTTTGTTCTATCCTGTCTACTTTTTCCCTCACAGGCCGCAGAAGTGAGTGCTAGTGACCAGATGCACTTCTGGAGAGAATATACCTCTGCGGGGTCGTAGAGTTATTTTTTAGTTGTGTAAATTATTGTTATTTTTGTCCATGTAAATGATATTGTAAAAAGTATAACATTTTGAAAAAATTATCTATTTTTAGACGATGTAGTCGTATGGCATGGGTGGGTGCATAGAAAGAGTTGCGATTTCAAATCGTGCTGGATCCAGACTTTAAAAAGATAGAACGTCCTTGAATCAACAGCTGTTCCTGAAGCCAATGAAGTCACAGTAGATTTCGGTTGGTGTGTCGAAGATACTGGTTAAGTGTGGCTCTAAAAGTGCTTCTAGAATGTTGGCAAGGAGAAGCTACGGATCCGGATGTAAAAATATTTAAAATGGTTCTAAAGGTATAGTCTAAGTTTGATTTCAAAAATAATAATAAATTAAATGGCATTTAATGCGTGCTGCTAGATGAGTATACTTTACTGTAGTTATTATTAATTAATAGAACTGAATAGGAGGACATATGTGTTCTGTGGGGCACAAAAACTCACAGTAGATATGAAAAGATAAATATTGGTCGATCAGAGACTTAACGCTCGGCTAATGGATCTCTTTTAAAGATGGGATTAACTAGAAAAATAAATAGAGGAGAGGAAGGGAAAGGGAGAGAGGGAGGGAAAGGGAGAGAGAGAGAGAGTGAGGGAGAGAGAGAGATGGAGCGGAGGGGAGATAGAGAGAGAGAGAGTGAGAGAGAGAGAGAGATGGAGCGGA
Source organism: Oncopeltus fasciatus (assembly GCA_000696205.2). NCBI lineage: Eukaryota > Metazoa > Arthropoda > Insecta > Hemiptera > Lygaeidae > Oncopeltus > Oncopeltus fasciatus. The sequence continues at coordinate 55,867 of KZ808450.1, read as the reverse complement.
GGGGAGATAGAGAGAGAGAGAGTGAGAGAGAGAGAGAGATGGAGCGGAGGGGAGATAGAGAGAGTGGGTTCATCTCGGCCTGGGAGAGCAAACACTCGAGGATTGAGTAGTACTCGAGAACGGTTAATGGAGGCGTTGGTGGAGAGTGGCCGCTTCCCCATTAAAGGAAGAGTCACATTGCCCCTTGTCGGAGGCGTCAGGATCAACACCCGCGGCCCTGCAGAGATTCCTACAGCTAGGCAAGAGGAGGCCGAGAGGAGTGCTGACGCCATGACAGTACAGAATTATCGCAATTCACTACTTCCTCATAAGATGGGTTTGGGGCTGTTCAATATTCAATACTTCCTTGAATTACGTGTCGTGATTCTTGCGGGGCAGGACGTCATCCTGCTGACATATATGGAATGACCAGCAATTTTATAAATCAATATAGATCACCCTTTGATCCTGTGAACTGCTCGTCAATACTTAATTCCCTTAAACCCCACAAGCTTTTATTCTCTTGTGTTCTTAAGCATCTGCAGCCCTACCTCTGTAATTATGTATTCCCAGTCAAGCATCATTGGTTCAAAACACACAATCCCTTTCTTGGTCATTCCCTTTTTTTCCTCTAATATAATTGTCTTACCGCTGAAAGTAACATGTACTCACGTAGTCTTCCACGGTCTAAAGAAATACTTATTTCAGGATTGACCGTATCGAAAAATTATTTTTTGTCGAACTTTCTAACATCAGTTGATGGCTTTTTCAGTGCCGATTGGAAAATGATGAATTTATGCCAAAACTCTTTTTTTTTTATTATTTGTATTTATTTTTCCAATTGGATTACTGATAATCATTATACTTTATTGCAGAATTTTGAAATTACCATTAAGAGGAGATATATATTTTGTGGAAGGGCAGGATATATCATTACTTCATTTTGCATACCGCCCTGGGTATCGCAGGATGAGCGAAAGCTCGGAAAAACATCTTTTTGATACGGCCAAGTTCGGAAAATGTGTTTATGATCCCTCATGTGGTCTTGTCCATAATCATTTTCTTCTCTCATGGGATTTATTTATATATGAAACTAAGGGATAAGTAAAATTGGTCTAGAAGATATTAATATATCTGGGGGATGTCTTTGTACACTAGGTGTAATATTTACTTTAAAGCAATGATACTGAACAAAAATGTATTTATTAATTAAAGAAATATTTCAGGAATTACATGAAAACATTGAACAACTAGGAATGGGATTTTACAAATACCATAAATTTTAATTGAACGACTTATAAGCCGATTTGGGTTATTTTTTTTTCTATTAGAGAAATTTAATATCGAAAAATGCTAAGATAGTTTAAAAAAATGAAAGTGTGGATTACCTGAAATGGCAAGTGCAATTAGATTAGGTTTAATCGATCTAGCGATCTATTAAACTTTATCTAGTATAAAGTTGATATACTATAATTGAGTATTATTGCACTATCCAAATAGTGCAATATTACTCAATTATATTGAGTAGTATTACACTATTTAGTGCAATACTAGTGAATATAATTGGTTCATTGATTTATTCAATATGTACGCTAAAAGTTCAAAAATATAAATTCATTAGTTAAAATATGAAGGAATTCGCTTAGTTACTGCAGCTGATGCGACACTGACCTTTTTTTATTCAGTTGCCATTTCTATTAATCGATTAATAGAATACAATGGCATTGAGATCAAGCAGGCCTTGGCCAACAGGCAAGTCCCCATTTTGATGAAGGCGGTGGAGTTCGATGACCCTGGTTGCAGTAGACGGTGAGTCAGAGGGGTGGGGGAGTGGTGTCTGCTTTCTCTTCGTCGAGGTGCACTAGCCTCGTGCACAGCCACTATTTTGGCGGGACGCTGCCACGGCTCGCAACCCAAATCTAACTCTTGAAATAGTCTGGGAAAAATTTGTCGAAATTGATCCTTGGCTGCATTCGATTTGCGTTTAACACAAATCTACCTAATCTAAATGAAGTTTAACTATTTTCTTATGACTTTGTATGTTGGATCGGTTTAAGCCTGAAGAGATTAAGGGATTGCATCGCAAAACAAGCTCTCAGAAACCAGTATGGCATGGAAATTAGGAAATGCTTACCATACGTTTTCCCAATTGTTTTAAATACGATTTTGTAGATGATTAAGTGCTAGCAAGATGCCTAAAAGATGAATGTTCTGATTCTGTGATGTAGTTTCAGAACTATGTACTTTCTGATGTAGCAGAATACGCAATATCTGTAGTTCGAATCCTCTTTGGACCACCAGTGATACATGGACCTTGACTTAAGCGAACAAAATGCCATGTTTATGTCAATTCAATTGAAACGCGAAATTCAAAAAGGGAAGTGCTCCAACAGAAGAAACAGGTTAAATATCATGTAATTAGTGCACTGTTGTGTGCATTTAGCAGTTACAAATCAGCTAATTCGTGAAAATTCTTCTCATGAAACATGGCTGCAGAGGAACTCTCACCATGGTAGAAGATTTTGTAATATTAAATAATACTTCAACATCTGTTTACTGTGACAAGTCTTATGCAATCACTGAAGAAAATAAATGAGGCTCTCGTCATTCTAATAATATATTTTAATATTTTTATTTCACAAAAATAAGTATATTCAGAAAAGTATTTTATGAAGTAATTTCAAGCGTTATGGGCCTGTTATTTTTTTTTTTTNGAAGCCGGAAGCGAAGAGCTACTAATGCAGGCTAAGTCGGCAACAATAGCCCTATTGTCTTCCTAATGCCATCTCTTAATTCACAATTGAGACGCTAGGAAGCGCTCTCACACACCGCATGGAGTCCTCTTACCTCTTTGGACAGGAGAGAGAGCGTCTTCACCTGTCAATGACCTTATCGAGAAACCTTCGCTCGTCCTTAGTAACCTTAATGTAACCTAAATGAATTGATTTATTCCATTGGCCGCAAAATGATGAGTGCCCAAAGCTTAAAGAATATTCATTACAATTTTTCATTCACTCCCATCATGGGGTTCGTATCCACCTAAAAAAAGAGAGATAGAAAAGGTGGTGTTGGGTGTATCTTTTCCACTAAACTTTTTTTTTTTTTAAATTTTTATTTATTTATTTCATTCTGTTAAATTAAATATTTTGTAATTTGATCACCACAATGAATTAGAGAAAAAAAAATGACATACAATATCAATCTCATGAGGAGAGAAGGTGACCAATGACACCACTCTCATCCACTAAACTTAAAAGGTTTTAACATTTTTTTTTTGACACTAGTGCTGGTAATTTAATAAGTAATCTAGCTCTCCCGGTGGCGTAAAGGGAAAACGCGCTTGTACGGATAGCAGGAGATCCAGGTTCGAGTCCTGGCCGGGACAGTTAGATTTTTTATTCTATTCCCTAGCATTTAATAGTTTAAAAAGTTTTTATTTTATTTTTTATTTCTTATTTCCCAATGTTCAACCATTATTATTTTTGTTATTTTTTCATTATTATACTTTTTGTTTCCATGATTCTTCTAAAATACTGCAAAATTAATTATATACATAGCATGCTTGGTGGTTCTTTGGCCGACGAGTATTAAGATGGAGAAATTAGTCAGGTTTTCGGCCAGGATCAGGAAAATAAAAAACTTCAAAATTGTTGTGTAATTATTTTATGATTTCTGACGTTTCGACTTAACTTGTAATTCGTCATCAGGGAGATAGTGATGTCTGGAGAGATCTCCGTGGGGAGTTTATTGTCACATCCCATGGTCCAGAACTTAGTCAGAGCCCTACTAAAACTTAAATAATATTACTCATGAGAAAGGATTGGTTTGATTCGTTCTTGTGATTTTAATTAATAAAAGAATAACTTTCAAATAACTATTTTTTTTTTTTTTGTTATTGTCAACGATTCCGCCTAAATTTCAGGCCATTTTCAGGGCAAGGAAGCTGATGGAGGGAGAGAGAGTCTCCTACTTTGGGATAACTAATTCATGACCCCCCCTCATATATGTAATTATATTTGTTGTTTTACGACCCACATATTTATATATTTAAGTCAGCGCTAGGCGAAGAGGAAGGGGAAGGGGACGGAAGGGAGCACCAACGAGGTCTAATGAGGTGCCGAGGAGACAATAAAGGTACGTGATCCTCTGGAGGGTCGGGGACCTCAGGAGCTGTCCTGTCCTGGAGTCCTGGATATTCTGTTCTTCTTCAGTAGCTCAAGAAAAATACCCCTACATATCTCTGAATTAGCCTCAAATTTATTTAAATAATGGAAATGATCCAGTTTTATATACAAATTTAATGTATATTCTTGTAAAACATAGAATTGTTAAAGCCCTGAAAAGTAAAAACATAGCCCTCACTCAAAATTCAGTGCTGTGTGTCAACGATCTTCAGACAATAGATTTGAGTCTTTCCCAAATTAATTTGGTACAAAGCTTTTAAACACAAAACGAAAAGCTGAGTTTGTTAATGGCTGAATCTGTTAAAGGGAGATGGAGGGTAGACAGGAACATCAAAATTTTAAATCTTAATAATATAAGTATAACAAGTATGAAATGTAATTTTCTAACATTTATGTACTAAAACATTTAAAAAAAAATGGCATATTAAGAAAGGTATTTAAAAATGTAATTTCAAGCGTTATGGTCCCGTTATTTTTTTAAAATAAAGAAACCAAATTCGGTTTCAGGTATTAGATTGCAGACCATTGAAAAATTCACAGTTGATTTAAAACTAACTATTAAAAGGGAAAGGGGGGAGGGGTTGTAGAGGTAACAATTGAGTTTTATACCATCTTCGTAATTATTTGAATCGAGAATAAGTTTATAGAATACTTTAAACTAAAGGGGGTAGCCCTTTCTACCCTTTTCAGAGATGAGACCTAATAAAAACCTGACTTAACAAAGAACTACCCTAACTATCAACACTAAAACTATAGGATTATTAAAAAGATTATTTCTTTGCAATAGAGAACATATTTTAAATAAATATAAATAATCAAACTCCCTTAGCATATTTTAAATTATTATAATCAAAGAATCAATGTATTATGAAGAAGATATTTTGTTGATAAATTTCATCTTCGGTGATGTAAAAATACTGTGTTTTGAAAACTTAACCACTAAGTTTAAAATATATATTTTAAGTAAGCTATTATTGAATAAATTGTATTATTCTACTTACCTTTAAGATAACATTATGAGTAATAGTAGGTCAAGGTAGATCCAAAAAAATACAAATTAAAAAAAAATATTATATGCCAAATTTTCAGCTTACATTGTAAGCCATCCTCAGGGCTGTAGAAATACAATTTCATGAGAATACAATAATATAATATAATAGAGAATTGACAATAATATAATAGAGAATTACAATAATGTAATGTAATATCAAAAGTATGAATGTAGAAAGCTATATGAGAGAATTTAAAAAGATTTTTAAAAAAATTAGAAAAACATTCAGACAACAACTTATTGAAAAATAATTGAATAACATAAAAACAGTAATTTTCCACACCTTCCTATCATGAAGCCTCAACTAAAATCATCTAAAAATAATATCTACTCTCCTTTTGTAAAAAAAATTAATGTTATAATGTAAGAGTTGCTCATAAAGTTGCAGCAATTTTACTAAGCTAATGGACAAATAAGTGAACATCGGTAGCATACATCCTATTTAATTAAGATAATAATAGAAAGTCAAGGAAAATAGGATGTGAAACCAAGTAGGACAGATGAGTTTTGGCAAAAAGAGTCTTCGCTCGACCTTCAGGTGCTCTCGGGACCCCTTGAGTTACTATGAGCATAAATCGCTCTGCAGCAGCTGGTCAAAATGGGCCTTTATAAGGCAAGAGTTCTGCAATAAGATCTCGCCTCCTAAGCACTACTCCAAAGAGGCAGGCGCAAGCTCACAATATGAGGAACAGTGTCTTATCATTCTTATCTCAAACCCACATAATATGGCCGAGTACAAAAATGTATCGATAAAAATTTTTCCCACCTAAGGCTTCTTTCGATACGGTCAAGTTCCGCTTTAATTATAACATTGACGAGCATATGGGTCTAGATACATAAAAAAATAGAACCTATTTTTTTAACGCTTTACTATAGAGCGAATTTTTAATATTTTTTGCTTGTTTATGTTATTTAATCAGCATATAATGCAATCATGTAAAGTATTTATTGATTTAATTAACTTTCTTCAACGATTTTAAATTATAAATTGCCTTTTATATTCTAAGTAGTTTAATTCAAAATCCGAGAAGTGATGTGTTGCCTGACTTGTAATGATAGTCACTGTTGTCTTAGAAATTTAAGTCCAAATATGTAATACAGAGCTAAAAAGTACAAGATCCTTTTGATTTCCTAACAGTCATTTTGGTACACTATCGGGTAGATTTTTCCATTCAGAAATCATTCTTTGTGAATAAAATAATAATAATTTTAAAAACTTGTGACAAAAGAGTGAAATACTTTCCTCTAGATAAACATCATTTTATCAGAGAGATTTATTTTGTAAATTAATTACAAAATTTCTCTAAGAAGATTTCTCTAGGAACTTATTACTGGGAGGTTAATCCATGTTTGCTCATTTACTGCTCTCCCCTGCCATGAGAATGGAAGATGTTCACTGTGTAGCATCAATAGCCATGTAATGTAACATTACCCCTGTAGAATTCCGTATTCCTTCAGTATACCCCCTCCTACTAAGTCAGTGCACATTTCCCTCAAGCAAGGATTCAATCTGTTCGAATAGGTTGTATTCGTACACTATTCGCTTAGTTACCATACGGCAATTTTAGAAAATTATTATGTATCTTGATCAATCCTGCCAAAGAGATGTTGGACATGTAATCCGCTTAAAATAAAACACCCACACGTATATAGAGAGAAAATGAAACACNTAGATATATATATATTAGCTTTGTGCCTCTAAAAAATTTGAAATGAAAAAAATAAAACAGTTAATTACTGGCTAAAATGTAACAAATGGAGGAGATGGGGATTTAGACAGGCCCAAATTGAAAAATATTTAATATCCTTAAATTTCAGGATTTGGTTTATTTTTTTTTTCTAAACGTTGAACAAATTCTTTTATCTGAACTCAACTAGAGAGTTAATCAAACTTTGTAGAACCGGTTTGAAAAAGACAAATTTTAGGACATAGCAGAGCATAATTAACTAAACTAAGAATGCACTTTGCTTGACATGGATCTAACCATGTACAATTTTTTTTTAAATTTATTTAAGTGTTAGCCTTCCATTCAACCACTTAGGGTCATGGAGGAAGGGGCTATTTACTGGTTGCCATCCCATTCTAAGCGACCATGGCTCAGGACAAGCTTTTAATTATAAATAAAAGATTGTCCTGGGCGGGATTCGATCGCGCGGCGTCAGGATTGCGAGACCCGAACGGATCCCATGAGCTATCCCGGCGCCACCACGTACAATTTTAGCAGGGAATTTTGGAAATCACTCATCCTTGTGCAGCATAAGTGCTTTTGTGAATTCGTGAAATGTCCAGCTCTAGGTGTTACTCAGAAAATGACTGAGTTTAAGCCCCTTATTATCAGGGAATTCTTCAGGTACCTTGATCTGTAACCTTCAAAGTTCTAAGATAAATATTTAGTGAAAATATAATTCTACCATCTATCATTCAATAGACATTCATATCAGAAAAGCTGTTTATAAAAAAAGATAAATTAATAAGATAAAAGGCGAATGCCACAAAAACCATTGGCATATTTTATGGAAACAAAGTATAGAAATTCGAATTATCCGTGTTAAGAGGATGTTTTTCATCATCCAGAAGAAGTATGGATATTCCGTCACTGTGCGTCTAGAAATGCTCATCCCTTTGGCTTCCATTAGAGTGAATAAGGCATCAACATCTGTTTACTGTTTCAAAGCCCTTAACGACGACGATGTTTCCATAGTTCACTTGGGGAATCTATTTGACGTAAGGAACAGCTGATTGATTGCGAGAGAAGGGTTCGCACGAGCGAGTGGTTTCCCGTTTACACAGCAGTAATTATTTATTAAGGGTACTGGGCTGGAGAGATTTCATAAAGCACTTTGTGATAGTGGGGTTCGGGAATGGGCGTGGTCCGCTGCTCTCAAAACGCATTAGTAGAGAGGGGTGAGTCGGGCACTCTCCGCCCTCGGGCGGGTAACAACGGCGGACGGTGTTTGCCCTGTAGGGTGGAGGCGTTGCGTGGCACCACGCACCTTGCAAGCCGGGGCTCAAACATTCATGAAGCCTGCAGCAACTAAGGGGGACGGAGAGGATGGTTGGGGAAACACGAAGTCGAGCGGTCCCGAGAGACCTTGGACGGCTACTTCAGGCAAGTTTGCAAGATATCTGAAAACAGTCGTGCATCTCCACAATTAGTTTGTTGCAATCAAGTGAAAGGATAAGAGTGGGAGCCATCGTTAACTTAAAACATTTAAACAATTAATGAGAGGGAATAGAATTAAAAATCTATCCGTCCCAGCCAGGACTCGAACCTGAATCTCCTGCTATCCGGGCCGGCATGCTAAACCATTACACCACCGGTACGAGCTAGATATCTTATTAAATTTCCACCACAATAATAAGATATCTAGCTATCCCCCAATTTAATAAGATAACTAGTTCGTACCGGTGGTGTAATGGTTTAGCTTGCCGGCCCGGATAGCAGGAGATCCAGGTTCGAGTCCTGGCTGGGACAGATAGATTTTTTTTTAAATTCTATTTCCTCTCATTAATTGTTTAAAATTTACGTGGGATAAAAAACCACAACCAAATAAATATTTATAAATAAAACATTTAAGGTTCTAACAAAAATAAGTTTGAAAAATAGAGATGAAAATTTTTTTTTTTTTAAATTTATAGTGTTAGCCATCCTATCAATCACTAAGGGTCATGGAGAGAGGGTCCTATTTACAGGTTGCCATCCCATTCTAAATATCCATGGCTCAGGACAAACTTTTATTTGTAGATAACAGCTTACCCATTGCGCGATTTTAGCCAGCAGTACCATGATTGTGAGACCTGAACGGATACCATGAGCTACTATTGCGTACCACATAAAAGATTAAAACTCTCGTAGGTTTTTAATCCATCCGAATTTACTCATGATGTACGAAATCATTAGCTAGGATCACAAGAAGTACCATAAATGTGTGCCCCCCCCCCCACCCACAGATTGATTACTGTAAATATCATGAACAATTATTTGTACCCACATATGAATGAAAACAACAGGCAATGTAACTTTATATATATATAGCTTCTCTCTTTCTTTTTCCCTATCATATTCTTATACACACTCACCCTCTCACCTCTTCTATCACTCTCTTCCTCTTTGAATTTGTAAATAACTTTTTTTTTTTTTTTTATAAACTTTATTACTAATTACTTCCTACATGTTTTGTATCTAGTAATGTGCTGGTTAATAATAACAATATAAATTAATTTGTAAAAAATAGATAATTAAATTAATAATAAAATATATAC
>KZ808450.1:21537-36075 GCA_000696205.2 Oncopeltus fasciatus | reverse complement strand
AAAAAAAAAAAAAAAAAAAAAAAAAAAAAAAAAAAAAAAAAAAAAAAAAAAAAAAAATAGAGATAAAAAAAAAAGGTTCGCACATTCGAAAATAGGAAAAAGTCAGTAAATTGAAATCAAGAAATTAATTAGTATTTAAAATATTTAAATAACATATTCAAAACCTTACAATAAAAATAATGCTATTTTTCTTTTTAATAACTCATTTATCATAGTTCAACTTTTTTATTATTAAATATTATTTAAAAATATAAATGGCAGAAAAATTAATACTCCATTACAGTAGGATAATATATAAGTAGGGAATATATGTATCGATTTATTGTAAACCTTCTGTAACCTCACTTGTGAGTTTCTTCCCATTCTTAAAGTAGCTTCCGAAGTGGATGGTTCATCATTATAAATAGTGTAATATATTTTAAGCTGTTGAAGAGGCGTCTAAGAAAGAAGATGGACAATAAATAAGTGTTTTTAGAATTATTTTTATTTATTTTTGAATTTCGCCTTCTAGCATGAAGTGGAAAGTAGAAGATCATATTCCGAATGAAGAATAATCATTAACTTTATGTTTTATATAAAAAAATAACATGAGGTAAAATTTGATCACTTATTCTACTCATTACTTCTTAAAAATATTTTATTTGGTTGTGGTTTTTTTATCCCACGTAAATTTTAAACAATTAATGAGAGGGAATAGAATAAAAAATCTAACTGTCCCAGCCAGGAATCGAACCTGGATCTCCTGCTATCCGGGCCGGTGCACTTGCGATTTGTGCTACCAGGACGCGCCAGGTATCTCATTCAATTCCCTCTTGTCTTTCTCGTAGGTTAGGCTCTCGCCAATGTAGAGGGAATTGAATGAGATACCTGGCGCGTCCTGGTAGCACAATTGGCAAGTGCACCGGCCCGGATAGCAGGAGATCCAGGTTCGATTCCTGGCTGGGACAGTTAGATTTTTTATTCTATTCCCTCTCATTAATTGTTTATTACTTCTTAAAATTTCCCCCTTTTTTTTTTTTTTTAAGGAAAGTTTGAATCAAAAGTATTATAACAATGCGCCAAAGAGTGTGCGCTTGAAAAGTATTACGACACATTATATTTTTCGAATTTTGGTATTACCCTGGCACTGAAAGAGAGATTGTCTTTTTACAAAGCGATTCTCCTATGAGAGGAGTCCCAAAACTAGACAAACTCTTATTTATCTGAGAGTGAAGGAGGAGGGGGGGAAGGGGTACACCTTGATTTGTTAGTAATACCGCATGGGGGGAGTAAGCAGGCCGTAGGAAGACACTTTGACCGAATGCAATATTTACAAGTCCACCCCCTACCCCCACCCCTCATGTTTCCTTCACTTCACCCCGTCAATCCTTATCCTGTAATCTCCTTCAGGTAGGGCTTTAACACCTACATCCCGCTCTTCCTCCTGCTAGATTACGTATACTCTGCCTGGGGATGGTCTGTTTCCGACCTACTGAATAATTTAATAAAGTTATAAGTAAACATAGAATATATTTTCAATATTTAAAATAATTTTTTAAATAAAAAAAATTTCGGAAAAAAAAACCGTTACTTCTTAAAAGGGTCCTTACCCTCATCCTGACCCTAAGCTCAGTTGCAAACATTTTAGAAAATTTTTTGTATTATTGATAATTCAAATGATTTATTACTTTCATGTGTAAGAAAATATATATATCAATTTGTAGCTGAACCATTATCAAGGATCTTAATTATTTAGTTATATTCATAATTGTTAGAATAAGAAAAATCTCATTGAATTATCTACTATTCATTGCATTATTCTTTAATCATACTCTTATTAACAATGTATCAACCATAAATTCATTTTACATTTTTCAAGTGTTTTCAGAAATTTTGAAAGCAATAAATAATTAAAATCGTGATGATAATTGTGGTAAAGTAATCCCACATTTCACTATTTATTTGAATCGTACAGGGAGCTAAAAAAAATGAACTCTCTACCTCAGCCGGGGAGGCTAAGGTATCTAGATTACGATTCATGATTATGAATAAATAATTTTAAATTTCTTATTAACTTTCTCTGATATTTTAAAGTAACTTCTAAAGTCTAATTTTTGAGAAAATAGCAAGTAAATGTCAAAAAATGATTTTTATTTTTATTATTATCATTAATTATTGGTTCTTACCCACACTGTATATTTACGTTAACAGATAAAAACCTTGTGTAATATAGGTTTGTATGTATTTGTATATATGTGTGTGTGTGTGTGTGTGTGTGTGTGTGTGTGTGTGTGTGTGTGTGTGTGTGTGTGTGTGTGTGTGTGTGTGTGTGTGTGTGTGTGTGTGTGTGTGTGTGTGTGTGTGTGTGTGTGTGTGTGTGTGTGTGTGTGTGTGTGTGTGTGTGTGTGTGTGTGTGTGTGTGTGTGTGTGTGTGTGTGTGTGTGTGTGTGTGTGTGTGTGTGTGTGTGTGTGTGTGTGTGNTGTGTGTGTGTGTGTGTGTGTGTGTGTGTGTGTGTGTGTGTGTGTGTGTGTGTGTGTGTGTGTGTGTGTGTGTGTGTGTGTGTGTGTGTGTGTGTGTGTGAGTATCTAAACATATCCTCGTGTCCGTGATTATTAAAATACAGAAACCGAATTCGATTTTTAACCTCAATCAACTATTAACTATTGACTTTCATTTAAAGTTTATGATCCTTGTTATAGACTATAAATAGTAAAATTTATATTTTCTTTTATGTCTTTGTTGGGAGTTTTGAGAAATGTTTGTAGCGTAAATTTTTAAATGTACATGATGGAAAACATTTAGGAAGCTTGATTTGTAGCAAGCCAATAGTAGCAAATACTCAATAAATTCAGGTTTGGTGGAAATCGCAAAGGGAATGTAGAGATCTAGAGAGAGAATACCTGTGTTATAAAAAGTATATACGTCGTAAGTAAGAGGTTCGGAATATTTCTTCAAACATTCATGTCTTATTATATGTTTATCATAGTAGATATTTAAAAATGTAATAATGATTGTGAAGGTAACTAACTTTTTATCTTAATCGTCTTTCCCAGCTTGTAAGATCCAATTCGACATTTACTGTCAAATTTTTTTATGAAGCCAATGACTTTTGGGATTTTTTCTACTTTTGTCTGGCTCAGAACCATAGCTGTAAATCTCATGAAAGCAGGCAGTGAACGCCTCTAAAATAGACAAAAGGTCATTTCTCTTTTGGAAATGATTGTATTCATTTCGTACTATTAGCATTGAAGAGGAGAAGGGCAGGTCTGCCCACAAAGGGAGCCGGAAGAAGAGTCTGGATGAGAAGCCATGAGATCCCTGGAGAAGGGAGAGGAAGGCCTCGAGAGGAACGACATGAAAGGAACATGAAGGCTGCTGAATCTAATGCAATAACAGCCTTCTTTCCTCCTCTCTGTGTGGCTCTGGTTCTCCCATCTCCCCAGGTCCCTCTGGGCCTTCTTCTTCGTCTGCCAGGACCTTCCGCGAGAGGGCAGATATTACCCTTCAAGGAACACCCTTCTCCGGAGCATCACGCTACGGTTCCTATCTTATCTTGAGAATGAAACAAACAACACTGATTACATTGGTGAAAAGTTCTACATATACTTTACTTCTTTTCACTATTTTAAAAAATATCAAAAACCTACAAACTCTTAATAATAATTTCTTCGGAGACACGTCAAATTAGCAAGGACCCTAGGTATAATTCTGGATGGTTACGAATCATCGACAAACAGGAACTTGCAGATACACACACTTAACGTACCTTTTCTATGCCACTCACAAAGTCTGTTTTCGATGGTAAGTGGCTCATGCAGACACCAATAGTCCAAACAGTCCTGTATACCTCGCACCGATTATTCCTATTAACAAAGTTATTAATGTCCTGAGGATGTGGCTTGCTTGTCTGTAGGCTATCGTGATTGCCTACTGGGGAGCTAGCTCGACCTGTCCCACTCTCTTAGAGACTCCAGGCCTCACAAGTCTGGTGATGGTTACTAGTACGTGCAGAATTCCCTAAAGCTAGTCCTGCATGCCTTGTACCAAATCTTCCTATTGACAAAGTTGTTAATGTCCGGAGTTTATGGTTTCGTTGTCCCTAAGCATTGGAAATTGCCTTCTGGGGAGCTAGCTCGCCCAGTCCCAATCTCTCTTGGCTGGTATGCTGGCTTCCCTATTCTTGCAGACACTCATGCTTACCAAGTGGATGGCAACCGGCACATGCGAACACTCCCAATGCTGGCATAATTTCCATAACCTACTCTCCGTGGTGTCAATGACAGTAAGTGGCTTCGTTGACCCAAGGCTTTCGTAGTCCTCTCGGGCATCCACTCCTTGTTCTTCTCATCCTTCCCCCATTCTAGAATTTTTTAAATGCCTAACTTCGGTTATTTTTATCAAGTTAGCCGTTACTTAAATCCTAAAGCAAAGGCAGCTACAGTCGTCCAAAACCTCAAATCCGTTATCTACCTTATCAAATTAATTCTTCAATATAACCCTTGTTATGTCATTTCGTAAAATTTTATAGAGCTTAAACTCTTGGAAATTTTACTTTTTACCTATTATTGAACGGTTTTTATAACATCAACATTACCTCGGTCATCGTGTAATGACCTACTTTCTACAACCTTCTTATCAGCTGTTGTGAGCAATTAACGAATCCTTTCTAAAGTTTGCGTGAAGACTCACACACTGTGTTTTGTATTTTAAGAATTATAAGCATTAGAACCCAAATAGTCATTGAGTACATGTATGCGTGTGTTTTTAATTTTTTGAAGGAATCGTATTTTCAACAGCGCCTTTTATTCAATAAGTTATTTCAATTTATCTTAATTATTAGTATTCAATGATAAAACTTCTTCAGATAAAAATTGTACGAAAAAATCTAAAATCTTTCTCAAATGGGATCCGAAGAAAACGCAAATTCTAATAGAAAAACTAAAACTATCAATACTTAATCAGTTCTAATATACTCAAGTTATCATTTAACATTCTATACTAAAAAATAGAATACAAATTTATAAAAATGCATAATGATAGTAAGACAGATCAAATTTATATTACTTATTTTATATTTATATATTTTATATAACTTTATATTAATATACGTATTTTATTATTATTATTAACATACATACACATAAATTGATATGTATATTTTTGTTGGAAAGTTGATTTTAATATACTGCTAACGAATTAAATAAACAAAAAAATGCAAAATGCAACCTTTTTTAAATCTAAAGTATATTTTGTCTCCGTCTCATCCTATTCTCATCCCTGCATTATCTCAGTGACTTACAGTCTCAAGCAATGATTAGCTCAAAGAAGCTCAATTATCGAATTTAGTTTCTAGTTAAAAAAAAAAAAAAAATCCCTAATGTAGAAATTGCCTGATATAAGCAAATTTCTCAATATTGCAGTTGATGAATATTTTTATTTATTTATACTTTCCATGTTATGTAATCATCTACTTTATTAATATATATTTCATGAATAAACTTAACAGTGTTGAGAATAATTCCTCTAAACCAAATATTACACCGGCTGCAAATTAAAACATTTTTGTTCTCGCACTAGGTATTTCCGGTAATTCCTCCACATTTATACATCAAATATGTAAGTTATATATAAACCCTCTTATTCATGTTAATTATTTTGCAAAAGAAAAAAGTATATGTCTCGATTTCGCAAGTAAAATTAGTCCTTAGAAACTGCGGTCTGAATACCGTCGACATAACACATTTTTGTCATATTCATTGGAAAGTAAAAAAAAAACTTAAATACATGGTGTTGCACTTAATTTCTTAATTTTCAAGTTAAACCGATATTATTTATTATTGGTAGATACTCATTAATTCTGCAAGACTAAACTTAATGGGGTCGATATCTAAATAAATAAAAAAAGTGATAAATGCTTCCTTTGGATTAATTGAAGTTGGATATGTGGTCTCACATATGCTTAATCATTAGAAATCACTTGGCTGATCTATTTAATGAAGGTAGCTAATAGCTGAAGTTAGTCTATACAAAATATAAATAATAATTAAAAAACATAAGATATATAAATTATCACCTTCATTCATACCTGTTATTGCATTTACTTATATTGAGCATGTTTTCTACTCATGCAATGGGCAAGATACCTGAGGGGCATATATTGAGTTTGACAAAAATTTGACTTGCTAGATTTAAATAAAGGTGGTGATGAATGTAAAAATAAAATTAGCCGTCATGCGCCATAGTATGTCCAACAAAACTCGCTAGGGAATTACACCGAAAATTTCATCAAGCCCATAAATATATGTAAATATATTCTTTCATATATGGTTTTCATAAACATTTTAAATTACAAAAAAAAAATACATTTGGATTTTTTTCTTTAAAAATTGAAATAAACAATTTTTCAACTTGGACTCTCTCAAAACGTTTTATTCCTTCTGTTTATTTGACATCATTCTAGAAAAATATGGATATTTATCTTTTAGTATTAAAAGATAGCCATTACATTTAACAGCTAGTTATGTTCTTAGTTTGCTTCTCTGAATGACTCAGATAATTCCTAATGTGCTCTTGGGAACACCCAGCAATTACTGAATGACATTCTTTATTGAAAGGTACAAAACCATGTGGAAAAACGGTGCTAGCCACACACCTTCTCTAGTGTACCATAACACATCCCTTTTAAACTTTTTTTTTTTTTTTCATTCTTATGTGTGATTACCATCCTTAACATGAGTAGGATCTCTGGACAGAAAGTTCAAGTGGTATCCCAAGATGCTATATTTTTAAATTTATTTTTTTTATTAGTCCAANTCTTTCATAT
Source organism: Oncopeltus fasciatus (assembly GCA_000696205.2). Lineage (NCBI taxonomy): Eukaryota > Metazoa > Arthropoda > Insecta > Hemiptera > Lygaeidae > Oncopeltus > Oncopeltus fasciatus. Next base: position 29,272 of record KZ808450.1, on the reverse strand, counting down.
AGGTTTTTATAAACATTTTAAGTTACAACAAAAAAAATATATTTTGATTATTTTCTTTAAAAATAGAAATAAACAATTTTTCAACTTGGCCTCTCTCAAAACGTCTTATTGTTTCTGTTCATTTGACATCAGTCTAGAAAAATGTGGAAATTTATCTTTTAGTATTATTAGCCATTACATGCAACAGTTAATTATGCTCTTAGTTTGCTTCTCTGAATGACCCAGAGGATTCCTAATGTGCTCCTGGGAACACCCAGCAATTACTGAATGACATTCTTTATTGAAAGGTACAAAACCATGTGGATAAACGGTGCTAGCCACACACCTTCTCTAGTGTACCATAACATATCCCTTTTAAACTTTTTTTTTTTTTCATTCTTATGTGTGATTACTATCCTTAACATGAGTAGGATCTCTGGACAGAAAGATCAAGTGGTATCCCATGATGTCCGAAATCAAAATTTGACTAATTCATTAATTGTGTCAATATATATTGAAAATATAGATCTATATTCTTAATAAATGAGAATATCAGCTCAAACTCTAATTAATCTAACACAAATTGTGATAATCCTATATGGGAAATGTTGGAAGGAAAAAGCATATATAAAACATGCAATACTTTCACCAAATTTCAAATATTGTATATATATATATATTTTAAAAAAGGAGATGATGATTGGTATTGAGCCTCCCAGGAAATAATTGGTCGGGGATGGTGAGGGGTGTTTGTTAGAAGGATAAGCCCACTAATTGCGAGTGGTGATCTGGGCCAGGACCGGCTGGATAACCGCTCCTCCGAGGCCAAATTGGCAAATATTGACCCCTCAGTCTGGAGTCTTCAAGTCAAACACCAACAACCTTCATAGCCCCCTCATTAAAAAGTTATTTCTGGTGAAAGACTTCCTCTCGGCTGACTGTTCTCCCAACGAATAGGGGAAGAGGGAAAGTGAAAAATGCTTCCATCTGATGACGTAGAACACTTTTACCTAAAGCAAATAACAATAACATAAAAGGATAGAACTATAAAAGCAAGAAACAAAAAAAACAAAAAAAAAACTCTTAAGTTATCCAGCAATACGTATAGGATCTGTGTTCCGGATTGACAGAAGTCCTGTAACAGTCGGATTTGTATAAACCTCGTTGGCAAAGCTTATTTGGACAGGTAACAGAAACAAGAGTAAATGACCTAACCGGAAAAGGTAGTAGGGAATAATGGGTTACTTCCTAAAGCCAACCAGTATGCCAATCGGATCACCATATTCTTCTTTACCGTATGAAGATATCACCTAATTATGGATTTACGAGTCATTGAAAACATAAGTTTTCGGTACACTGTGAGTATTGAACCTCACAACCAATTAGTAACCATAGGCTTACCGTGCCCCTCAAATTCGCCTGTACCAAATAGAAGCTGCAAAATTATATTCATTGGCAGAATTCAGCTTTGATCATTTAATGTGAAAAACCAATGGAATGAATCAGGTGCCTATGACCTTCTATTGGTTTATTTCGTTACGATCCGAGAATCATGGGATCCTCGCGTAACTCGCGTTACGAGAGCAGAATCATAGGAGCTGAAGAAAAGAAGTCCATCGCATAGGAGCTGTATAATCTAAACAGATTCCCCATTTTTACTTAAAAATGAGTGTAAAGAAGAATATATGATAAAACCCAAGCCGGAAAGAACAATCAATATAAAAGGCTTGACCATTCCTTTGGACTGACTAGGATTGAAGAATGGGTAGCGTGTTCCATCTTAGTTACATAAGTAAATATCTTCCTAATGAAGCGTTTTTGATAAAAATATATTGGAATATAAACATTATAGCATGATTTTTTACACCAATTATACCCTATAAACTTTGTCTTTCCTCAAAAAACAATGATATTATAATAGCCTCAAAAGAAAACTTAATAAAATATAATTTATGCTGCCATAAACTTCTTAAAATTAGACCCTCTATAGAAGTTGGTTTAGTCTTAAGATATTGCTTTAAAATTTCAGTTGAAATGAATTTTAAGTATTAAAGATATGTTAATAGAATACTAAATGGTTTATCTGAATGTTTCGAATATAGTTATGTCCGGCATATTGGGTCCGCAAAGTATCCTGGACAAGAGGAGCTGTGATTGGACTTTATGAAATGGAAATTGTACAAGTATGAGAGTTTGATCCTCCGACTCTCTTGAGAGTTTCTCGGGGGTTAGGTCTTGGAGGGTGGTGGGGCGGTCCGATGGGAAGGGGTGTGAACTCAAACTGGATTCTGTGGAGCTCTCATTACCTCGGTTCGCCTTCTTGATAACGAACTTACTGAAGGCGCCCTCTCCACGTCTTGTCCTGGAGTCTCTCTCTCTGTCTCTCTCTCTCTCTCTCTCTCTCTCTGTCTCTCTCTCTGTCTCTCTCTCTCTCTCTCTCTCTCTCTCTCTAACCTATGGAGTAACAACCCTTTAGAGTTGGATAATCCCGTCATTCTGCCCTTGTGTGCTCTTTATATTGTTCGCCTATACGATCGTATTTCCCCCCTTAGGTGTTGCATTTTTTTTTTTTTTTAATTTGATTTAAAAAGAAAATCTTGTTCACTAACATTTCATTGTTCTCATGACTTTGTTAAGAAAGGACATTACTATGGCAACATAATGAATCTGCGAAAGCGCCCAATTTGTAAAGTATTATGAGAAAGGATTAGGGCTCAATTTTATCAGCAATAATATAAATAATTTATTCGCACAATATTCCCACCCATCCAAATATACATCTAACACAATTTGCAGACAAAACAGCTCTTCTTGTAACATTACAACACATCATAACCTAATACATACATCCAACATCCTTCAACAACTCCTCATACAGATTCGACAGTGGTGCACTCTTTGGAAAATTAAATTATTGACAACAATACACAACACATTACATTTACACTTGGACTCGTCCTTGTCTACATCTCCACCGGTCCACATCAGCAACAACCGATTTCCACAGACAGATACCGTAAAATATTGAGATATGACTCTTGATTGAAGATTGACAATAAAAACCATTTCAAAAAACATAAAGACACTCTACACCCTCCTGCATAGAAAATCCTAAATACACATGAGACAGAAATTGAACATCTATGCTTATTAATTAAAACCTATATGGAAGTACGGATTTCAAATTTACGGTTGCAGCTAACGAATCAAATATAAAAAAAAACATTCAGACACAAGAATCAGTAACACTAGGACTAATCACCCTTGCCACTAAATACTTTTCTTAAAATACACTACCTACATACATACTCCAATATACCTACAATACATAAATACACGGTCACACAAACACACTCCTACGCAATATGTCTATTTCTTACATCCTAGACGATCCGGTCAGAATACTGAATAGACGTTGGCCGAAAGACCTACTTGACATTTTTTAATGCCTGGGGAACTATACTGGGTGCACTTGCCTTCACATGCCCCGTCAATTCCACTTAATATTTACACCCTATAAATCATCTGCTGGGTATAATAAAATAACATATGCCATAAAATATATAAGTATAGTTTAAAATGTATGCTTACTGTTAAGGCTAATCTGTTTACCGAGAGCAACAAAATATCGGTGACTTTAGAAATCACAGATAGCTTTGCTTTTTATGTCCTTATTTAAGGGAGATGGTGATATTGGAAATGAAACTATGGACTAGATTCTAGATGAGCGGCGAAGGCACCTGAAATTCAATATATAAGCTAAATGTTTGGGGGGAAGCAGGTGGTGACTTGGAGCGTCTGAGGCGGCCATTACTGACACATGCTCCCTTGGGAACATTCTTTACCCCCCACCCCCTTCTCCTTCCTATATTACAACACTAAACACGCCTAAGGGACAGCGAACTTTGTTTTCCACGCTGCTGTGTTCGGAAGGGAAGGATCGGCTTAGCCTATTAACTCTTCGTCTCTTTTCCTCTTACACTTCCACCATATTTCTTTTTCTTTCTTCTTACTCACTTTCCTCAGTTCACTTCTCGCCCTCATCCATCATCACTCGTGCTACTAACCATTCTTTCTCTTATTTCTCTCTTCTACTCCGTCATCTACACGTCTTTCCTAGCTCTATTTCTATCATCTAAATCTATGAAGAAGGAGTAATATAGAATGTGGGAAGAAGTAAAATGGGCCACCCTTTATTCTACCCTATCTTTCTTTCATTCAGTTCCAATTTTTTTCCATCGTACTCTATCTTTCTCCAATTCTATCTTTCTTATGTTTGATTTATTTTTCTTGGTTTTAATCTTTTCTATCATTCCATGAAAATGAGAATTAAGGAGAATGATAGTTCACTATTTACTTACTTCTCTCGGTCTTTCTCGGTCTCCTCTACTGCTCCATCCTCCCTACTGCTCCATCCTCTCTACTGCTCCTCATCACATCCTGTTCCAGTCACTTTTCTTCAGTCCCCGACTACTAACTCGTCAACTCTCCCCCTCACCCCTTCCCCTTCTTTCCGGCTTACTGATTTTCGGGTATTTTTTTTTTTTAATTCTTTGATTTCTACTTATTCACTCACTATACTTTAGGGTAAGGCACTGGTACATCCAATAAACGAACTAAACTTTGAACACATCCTAAATAGGATCCCTTGTCTAAACTCTGTCATTCGAAGTGAAAGAGAGACCGAGTCCCTAAGGCCGGTCTGCTCATTTCAACATGCTTCTGAAACAATACGAACATGTTTTTCTCCTTTTGCAGGGCTTTAAAATTTGCCCAAAAAAAGGAGCTACCTGCAACTGAAAGGGTTGAAACTTCCAACTGATCTCAGCACTTACTAGCTACTGTAATAACGCACTTAAAATATATCAAATGCCATAAGTCAAGTAAAAAGAAAATCCACACAAAACGACGAATATATAGGAACAAAATAACAAAAGGAACAAGTGGTACAACTATTGATTTACTGAGTACTTATTAATTACAACAGCTTTTATAAGATATTTAAAAGGCACAAGTATATTCTCTGTCGCCATCAGGTTTGAGAGTAAAAACGAAAAACAAGGAGAAATCATTGTCGCAAGGAAAGTGTGTTGTACGTCTTCTGGTGCACTGAATATTAGCAAAGTGGCTCCACTCAGTGAAGAAGTGACGCTTGCTGCTCAGAATGGCACGAACAGTGAGAAGCTGTGTGGTACTTGCACCAGCTAGAACTTTCTTCTACATCAGGTACATATTCTTATCTCATCTGCACCTTCATCCCAATTTATCTTCCATTCCTTATATGCGATTTTTCTCTAGACTAGATTTTCCTTAAGATGGAAGTTGGATGTTGTATTATTCACCGTATGAAGACACTTTCTTCCACATCAGGTATATATTCTTATCTTATCTGCACCTTCATCCCAATTTATCTTCCATTCCTTAAATTCTATTTTTCTCTAGACTAGATTTTCTTTAAGATGGCAGTTGGATGTTGTATTATTCACTGTATGAAGACACTTTCTTCTACATCAGGTATATATTCTTATCTTATCTGCACCTTCATCCCAATTTATCTTCCATTCCTTATATGCGATTTTTCTCTAGACTAGATTTTCCTTAAGATGGCAGTTGCATGTTGTATTATTAACTATATGAAGACCATTTCTTCCAAAAATATTCTCCGACATCAGACTCTTATTGTCCGTTTCCCATCTGACCCAAAAGACACATTGAATTTATCAATATTCATAACAATTTTTTTGAGGTTTCTGGGTTATCCTCTGAGGCTCGCCGAGTATAAAAATGGTAGTAAGTGAGGATTTATCATAAAGTCTCATTATGTCAAGGTTTATTCCGTGAACTTCTTTGCCAGATTTAAAAAAAATACCTATATTTAAATTTTGTACGATAGCATTTAACGAGTTTCATAAGTGAACTTTCATGTGCATTTTTCAGACCTTATCCCATTACTGAAATAAAGCGGTCAGAAAATGTGTTTTTCCGCATCTTTTCTACCTCTACTCTTTCATGGCTACCTGAGCCCCTAGATTCTTCATTTTATCCAACTGAGCAATTTTTTTTTTAACTTCCTTCCATAATAATTCCACTCTAGTAGACTCTAGTCGTCTGCCTCAAGCCACAAATGTGAACACTTTAACTTAGATGTATGAGTTTTCCCCTTTATTCTCTTCTTCAATGCGACAAAATGTCAGGAACAGAGTCAGGCTTCTCTGTTCTGTCTGTGATGTGAGAAAGGTAGACGGAGGTTTCTTTGGCATTAGAGATGTATTTGACTTCCCCATTTGATTCTAAATCACATTATGGAATTGCTTTCTTGTGCGCGTTTCAGAACACATCGTTGTCTTGATTGGAAATTAAGTTTAGAAACTTCGCTTTGCATATTGGTAAATTAGATAATAAGCTATCTCCAACTTTCCTAATTCTCATAAAGACAGTTTCTACAGTTTCCTTACATTTTTTTTTTTTTTTGCCTCAGAAAAATATTGTAGATATTCTTTTATGATGAGGGATTGATGGGGAATTTGGTCTTGGAGTTTGAACCAAAATAAATTTTATATTGGCAAAGATTTTGACTAAATTTCAGGATTCTTCTCCTGCTCTAAGATAAATCTTATAAATCTTATCAAATCTGTATAAAATACTTCTCAGTCAAGATATTCTTTTAGTTTATGGCTGTTTTTGATATTATTAGTAACTTTTCTGAGTTTACATTGAAATTTTTCATGACATTTATCACCATTTTTTTAAACTGTATTGTTTTTGTTTTTTTTTGTAGACCTTTAATAGTTTTCTTCGCAGTTTAACAGTGATAATAATCACATCACTCACTATAGTGAGACGAAGTACCTCTTACACCCAAGTTCGTATCCGTCAGCCGTCCTGTAACGTTTATGGTAAGTGCTTTGTTTGTAGGAGACCTTTTCATTAGTTCAACTTGTTTAACATCACCATTGTCTTCCATATCTGGATTGTTCAAACTTGATGTAGTTTAAATTTGAAAATGTGCCCTAAATGGCCCCTAGGCTAGGTAAAAATTAATTTGTATTATACCTGCTACCAGCTATGTAGGTATATTGAATTAATCCATTTTTTAATAAAATCCGAAATAAAATATTAACACTCATAATAAATCAATTTTCATTTCCATGGAACGCAAGAAGAGAGATTATATCTGAAAGTGAGTAGAGATTTAAATACCTCTCAGAAAATATAAGTACATGACTATTTATATATAATTAATGCCCAATTAAACATATTCAAGTTAATGAATATTTCGACCATGACAGTTGAATACAGAAAAAATTGCACTAACCATAGTAATTAAAATAAAATTATTTAACTCCTAAGAATTTAATTAAATTAACTAAATCATTGAAATTAGTTATAGATTTGCATTTCATTATTTTAAATTATTAAGTTTAGGTTGAGTAAGTTAAAACCAAACTGACATTATGCACTCTTTTATTCTTAAATTATTTAAAAAAGAACAAAATTTATAAATTAAAATATCATACTCACTTAAGGGTTTAAATATATTTGACTAATTTTATATAAATGCTTTCAAATTCCGTGTGTTTTGATATTCTTGAAATTGTTCACGTAGGCTTCGTCGGTCGTCAGATGTATTTACCATTTCATCTTCCGGGTTGGACCGAGTCAAATTGTTCTTTTTTGCCGAGCTTTCGCACATCATGTGATGGCTTCTTCAGGGCTGAAAAGAGAATGTTCTCTTTTCAGCCCTGATTTTAAAAAT
>KZ808450.1:0-17922 GCA_000696205.2 Oncopeltus fasciatus | reverse complement strand
TGGTGATGAAATATTTCATGTTGAAAACTCAATATATACATATAATAGAATGATACTATATCTTGAAAACAAGAGCTAATATATAATTTTTATGGTCATTTTCGGTTTTAACACGTGGAAATACATTAAAATAAGCTAATTTCAACCCCGAAACAAAAACTTTGTTGTTCAGTGTTATCTTTACTGATAAAGAAGAATTTCTGAAGAGTTCAGAGAGACAATTCCTGCCTCCAAGATTTGCCTCCCGACATTTGAGAGAGGTGTTCTGTCCAGTGAGAGGGAATTCTCCCCCAGAACATAAGGGAATTCTCTCGGTGTGATTCCCGCTGGGACAGGCTACGGGGAAGTACTCAGGGCAGGCTAAGTTCCTCTCGGGCGGCAAGCGTGATCCGACTCCTGCAGAGTTCTCAACTCGCCGGGACACACACTACCCCTGGAGCCCTGATGAAGAACTACCTCGTCAACCCCCCCAGGTCGTTCCACTTTATTTCCAGGGGTGGTTCAGACACTCCCCCACCAGTTGCCATGCTTTTCAACGTCAAATCAAATAAAGTGCTCCTCGCGAGGAAGGAGTTGTCAAGATACAATAATGTCACAGGTGTGAAAAGAAACCCTCCCCCCCCCTTTCTTTTCGGAGCTAATATTTTCAAGACATTCTTCGAGATATTTCATTTTCTTTAAAAAAATTGTTTTATAATTTTATTTTTTAAATGATTTATGTATTTATTCTTATTTTGTGAAACTTATGAAAATTATTGCCGCGCAAAGACTTTTTAAGGAAAGATTTTCACTCAGACCCCCTAACTGAAGTAATGTAGATATTCCTAGTCAGGTAATTAATTTCACTGAAGATATACAGGTATGACTAATTACTATTGAACTGTTAAAATAGAAATACATATTAATGGCCGTAAAAGATTAATCAGAAATAAAGTACACTCTCTGAGAATGATTTAAAAAAAAGATAGTTTATTCAGCTGTTTCAAAAATTACTGGTAGCAGGAACGCTTGAAAATTTCCACATTAGACGTAAACAAGGCGTTATTTTATTGATATATTTTGTATGTTTTTTTCCCGTAGAATTTTTCAATTCTTGAAGAACATATGTTATAGACTTCGTTCAGGAAGCAGTTCGAAAACCGTACAAAGTTAATTCGATGATGATAATACTCTGTGGTATTATGTTCTACTCTAGTAACCAATGACTCTTCTATAATGAAATACAATGAATCTCTATTCTTCATAATTTTAATCAACTTTATATCTAATTAAAACTAATGCTTATTTATTTGGCATATAATTCAAAGTTAATAATCAATTTCAAGCATACATTCGGAGCCGTTAGTTCACAAATTTAGAGATAGAATCCTGAAACAGATAAGGACGAATTGATCAAAGTTTGAACCTGAACCTAAATTAATTTATGATAAATAAATTTGAGAACTAATAAACTTTTTGGAGTCTAAAAACTAACTGAGGAACTTTGATTTAAAAGAGAACAAAATATGATAAAAAACTTTTTTACAAAAAATGAATGTAAGGAGAAAAGAAAAGTTAAATAATTTGAGAGTTCAAATAAACAGCTATGTCTTTATGTAACATTCATGTTTACAGGAAAACAAACAAAATTTCGAACATTTTAATGATCGCTTAAAAATTGTCGCATTTATGAGTCCCACCGTTTTTTCTTTTGGTATGATAGGTTTTCTTACTGCTCACCTTTTTAAAAGATAAAAGCCCCATATGAAAGGTGCTTTAAACTTAAAATCTGGAGAGATCAGCGAGAGTATAAGATGAATTCACTTTGACTAGGCTCTGGAATATTGATAAAAAAAAGAGTGAAGGAAAAGCTTGTAGGTAATTTCTTAAATATGTGCATAAAAAAGCATTTCCCGGAAAAACTGTCAACAGGCCATAAACGTAAAAAATATTTAATATTAGCACTTATCAAAATCAAAACTAGTAATAATTGCAATATAGGTAATTAGTTCATCAATTTTCGTCTTTCTATAAGCTCCTCATCATCCTAGTTCAATTGTTTTCAATAGAAAACATAAAATTAAAACATACATTGAGAGAGCCTGCTCAACCCTTGAAATTAAATTCTTAAATATTTTCCTTTTTGTATATATTTTTATTGTTATAAAACATAAATATTGTAACATTACGTTTTAAATAAAATTTGTTACATACATTTTATATAACGCTTATTATACTGAAGGTATTATAATTCAAAATTTAAAAACTCTCTTTATTCCCCACCCCATGTTGAACAATTTAGATCATAAAGAAACATATATGTGTTATGAAATATGAAACTTAAATCTCGAGTTTTGTTTAATTATTTTAATAACTGTGAATGATAGAAAATCTGTAAAATAAAATTTTGAACATATTATATTTTATTAGCCTGAGGGGAGGGTATGTATGTTTATTTCAAAAGTTGCGTCTTAGTACACATGTTATTGAATAAACCGAAAAAAAAATTAAATCTTGATGATAATTGTGGCAAAGTAATCCCAAATTTCATTATTTATTTGAATCGTTTAGGGAGCCAGAAAAAAATCTCAGAATCTTAGCCGGTAATCGAACCCGCGTCTTCCACTTGCCGGGCGGGTGCGCTACCAAAAAAAAAAATATTTTAGTATTATTGTGTATTCTGTACTATAGAGCACAGCATGTTACATGGTTTAATTAAAGCCTCCAGAACAGTGTAAGGGTTATTGGACGGTCAATATCCAATAGGCATGGGGTTGCAGGGAGGGGGTGACCACAGAAGGAGGTGTCAATCAGGAGTGCAGACTGCGGTCGGACACACGGGGTTATGCAGCCGGCAGCGTCGAAGTAGCGCCATCGCTCAAACCCACCCCCGTCTGAGGAGCCCGCACACTCAACCCCCATCCATCACCAACCACCCTCGTCGCCGCAATGTAAAAATGTAATAAAACCCCTTCGCCCCAAGCAAGGTGTCGCCAGCCGGCCGTATATTATTACGGGGCCATCCGTTAGAGGGGATGAATCAACCTTTTAATGGCCCTACTACACCTTGAACAAACAGCATTAGTAAAATCAATGTCCCGTTAGGGCGACACTGACTATAAATAGAGATTATTTTTCTCCAATTACAGTACACTCAGCAAAGTGGGAATTCATTTTCTCACACCTGCATATGCTTTGACCATGTAATTGGTATTGTATTTTTTTTAAATTGAAGACAACACAATAAATAATTTTGAAATAAATTAGAATGTTATTTTTAAAATAAATTTATTATTAGATATAAATTAATCGACTTAAATCTAAGAGTTTAATACAGGGTAGTAGCTCAGGCCTATGCAAATATATAAGACACTATTAATTGTTTATTATTTATTTAATATATTATGATTACATCTCATATAAAATTAAAATATGAAAATAAATTTTATTTTAATTAATTTGATTGAACTAATATTGAATAAAAGTATTATTAACTTAGTTTAGTATTTTGACTGAAAGTATTGATTGAATAAACAGGAAAATATGGTGAAGAATTAAGCTTAATTTATTTTTCAAATGTGAATCTTTATTTAGTTAATAAATTACTTATAATGGTCACATGAAACTGCTTCTTCTTCTTCTTGGTTATACTTTTATTGTAAATACACTTCTATTGTTACACTTTACTATTCTATAGTTTAAAATTTATCTTCATAGTAATGAACTTTAACTCTTACACAAAAATCGTACTTCACTGATATTCGGTTCTGTGCCAAGAGGAAAAAAAGGAGGATAAATAAACGCCTTATCGTAGCTATCATTATTTTGTTCTGATTAATTAAGTTATGAAAAATGTGTATCACACTTAATTCTTAAAAAATAAATTATACTCTCAAATGATCTATATCAGTTCTTAATACATAATAAGAAAACAAATCTAAAAGAAATATTGATGAGGAATGGTCAGTCAGGGATTCGGTCTTGTGAGTTGAAAAATTGAAAACTTATTTGTAAACAAAGAAGTTTTTTTTTTTTCCGCTAACGTTTTGGCATGAATTTCAGGCCTTCATCAGTGCAAATGGGACGATGGGGAGAGATAGACTCCGTTCTCTACAATAATTAAAGCATGACTTCATATCATAAAAGAATTATTGTTTTAATAATAAGTAAAAACAAGAGACTTAAATATTTTAATAATCTAAGCTATTTTTTTAAATTTGTACATAAAAATAGCATTTATCTGGAAAAAATTAAATAATTTGATAAATAATTATAAAATTTGCAATGCGTATAAAAATAATATTAGTTATGAGTTATATTATGAAATCCTTAAGTTACTTGACTAAATCAACTTTTAAAATATCCAAAAGTTTTCTTTTCATGCATTTAGAGAAAAACGTTATTTTCATATAGTTAAGAATGTATGAGATATACTTCAATACATTGCTTCTTCTTTCATTTCTAACACTCTTCTACTGAGTGTTATTAGTATTCTTATAAGTTTTATTTAAATAAAGGTTTTGTATATATTGTTACAAGCCAAAATAATATATTATTATTCAGACAATAAATTAACAATTTCCCTTGTTACTAAAAGGATTCATTTTTCACTTTGAAGTGAATCAAGTTGATTAAAAATGTTATAATTGGATGCAAACTCGCTTCTCCAGATTCATGTTCAATTTGTCCGGCAAAGTTCACCAGCAATATTTGAATTACAAAAACACTTTACAATTCATATGAACTTGATTAAAAAAACCACTTACATTTGCTGAAGAGCATAATAATTTCAATTGAATGTATTGCTTAAAATTATAAGAATGTATAAAGAAAAAAATTCAAGAAACTAAAGTAAATAAATAAATTTTAAAAATACAGAAATGAGATGATATTTCTAATTTACGTTTTTTTTTTGTTTTGGAATGTATCCGCAAGTATCAACTAATGGATTAACTCGTTCAGAATATTTTTTCAATATTCGTTTTGGACCTGAAGCAATTTCTCTCTATTTAAATTTATTATATTCGTATTATATATCATATTTATTTCTCTAATAATTAAGTTAACCGACGGATTCTTCAGGGTCCGACAAGGATTAGATTACTCCAAATATTACCAAATATTAATAGAGACGGGAGTTCCACAAGGTAAAGTGCTCGGCCCCATCCTTTACATCTGCGTACTGCCGATATCCCGTCACATCCTAAAACACTCCTTGCAACCTTTGCCGATGACAAAGCAATACTTTCTTCCGATGTTGACTCACATATTGCCAGGAGAAATCTCCAACGACATCTCATGGACATACAGCGATGGTGCCAGCTCTGGCGCATCAAGGTCAACGAAGGCAAATGCTGTCATGTTACCTTTAGACTAAGGGAGAAACAACCTGGCAGAATTTACTTTAATGTTATTTCTATCCCAACTTCTGACTGAGTCAGGTATCTGGGCTTTCATCTTGACTATCGAATAACATGGAACAAACATACAAAAATAAAAATACTGTAACTAAATAGGAGATTTGAACAACTTTACAAGCTGTTAAATCGCAAGTCAACCTCAACTGTGAGCAACAAACTAACCCTTTATAAGACGCTGCTGAGACCTATTTGGACTTGTGGAGTCGAACTGTGGGGAACTGCTAAACCATCCAACATCCAAAGAATACAGTCCTTCCAATCCAAAATCTTCAGAATCGTAGTTGATGCCCCCTATTACGTCGAAAACTCTTTCCTCCTGTATAATCCCTTTTGTTAAAGACGTCATTACAACTCGTTTTAATAAATTCCTCTCTGGCCTTTCCATGCATCCCACTCCTTTAGCCCAAAATTTATCCACTATTACCCATCCTAATAACCCACCACGTTGCCTAAATAGGAAAAGGCCGCATGACCTTTTAATTTCCAATGCTTCATAAGAATAATATGAAAAAATAAAAATAAAATCCAACCTGTATTTTGTAAATAGAAAGTTAGGAGTTCTGTCATTGGGCAGCTTCTCCATCAAGCAAAGTATTTATAAGCTAAGTTATTTCTTCTTTATATATATATANTATTCTAATTTATTGATTTTTTTAAAGTAGTTTATATTGTTAATATTAACCAGCACATTACAAGATGCAAAAATATGTAGATTTAATTACTAATAAAGTTTTATTTATTAAGAAGTGCCCATTTTTCACTAGAAGGTAATCGAATATATGATGCTCATAGTCCAATTCTTCAAATGACAATAAGTCAGTAATTCATTCTTCTTGGCTGCTTTTCTATCCGTTGAATTGTTTTTATATATTCATATGAATGTGAAATTTGTATAGTTTTGTAGTTCCTGATCATATTTTATTCCAGTACAGTATTTTATATAATAAAGAAAAATATATATGTCTGGAAAGGAGGAAGGCTAAGGTAAAACATTCAAAAATGAAATTGAGGGAATCTCACAAAAATATCAGAAAGCTTCAAGTTGATCCAAAAGCTTCCTACTTTGACAAATCCGATTTTCCTCGTTAACGATCAATCCTCTCTCCTTGTAATCCATGTTCATTAATTTTACCTCTTATTTTTCGTTCTTTTTTCTCTACGTAGAAGCATGAAAATGGTAATTTTGACATCATTTTGCATTTCCATCAATGGGGCAAAGCTTCTGAAAGCTTTCACTATATTATTCAATTATAATTTTAAGCTATAATATAATTGTTATTAAAAATAATTATGTTGAATTTATCCTCATAATGGAAAAAGTGATTGATTTTTATTACTGAATAATTAAAGGACTGCATGGAAAAATGACCATTATATAAAATTCAATATCATCACAGGACTGCAAAAAATATAATCCTATTTAAAACTTAACACTAGTTAATAATCTCTCTAGAAACTCTTCTAAGCTCGTTAAATCCCATTGGAATTATTTTTAAAAACTGCAGTATCTTTATATGTTTGTTTTCAAAGAAGAAACATGAAAATCTCGTAATTTTTTGGCATTACTGGAAAATACAATTCACAGGCACTGAATCAACTCATGAAATTATTAAATTCGAAGGGAGAGTGGAAATGGTTTGAAAACCTTAGCAGTGGACATACGACGTTGGAAGGGAAGGTTGGTTCCGGGTGACCGTTATTGAACATTGATGAGATTCTGCAGGAAGCTGTTGACTCAAATCCTACCACAAATACTCGCGAACTTGCCAGGGAGTGAGGTGTGTCTAAAGGTACTCTTAAGTCGCCTTCTACTCAAACTCTCTAAATATTTAGAGTTTAAGTGATATTCTTCTTGGCTCACTGAACCATCCATAGTTGAGAGAATATTTCTCCTACAATGAGTAAATATCTCTTGGATAATTGAACCACATGGTATAGTAATACACAGCATTATTTATGCCACGTAGTATAAATAGTTTTTTACTGAACAATGATGATCATTAATGTTCTATTCTAATGAATTCATTTTCTCCTATTTTCCCCATTAGAAGTCGCCCCAAATTTACATTTAAAAGTCGACCATACTAATGGAAATTAAATTTATATTAAGTACTGATAAATAACTAAGAGGACATCAAAATTTGATATATCCGAAGAAATCTCTCACAACATTCTCTTTGAGTGAAGAGATTGAATTAGCCATGAAAAAGTGTATTGTGGTTTTTCTTATACTTTATAATTTTTCTACTTGTTCACAGAATATTTCGGTTAGGTCTGGATCAAAAATAATGCTTCCAAAGCCCACACTCCCCTCAGCCAGCCAATGAAATACCGGCATCTTTAGAGCTAATAAAGGGGCAGTTGAAATTAAATTTGTATCATAATTTCAAATAAAAGCGCCAGGGTAGATCAGGGGATCCGTTTGTGTCTCGCAATAATGGCACAGGGGGTTCGATTCTCGCCCTGGGCAAGCTTTTATCTATAAATGAATACTTGCCCTGAGCCTTGGAAATTTAGAATGGGATGGCAAACTGTAAATATCTTCTCCCTCTCTCTCTCTCTCTCTCTCTCTCTCTCTCTCTCTCTCTCTCTCTCTTTCTCTCTCTCTCNAATTCTGATAAACTGGGCAAACCTCTATGATGTGCTGGATTGTTAGGTGAACTTGGCAGGTATTACACTTAGGCGGCAGATCTTTGTTAATTAGGTGTATATGAGTAAGGTTCATGTGACCTATCCGCATACGGGTCAGTATTCATACTGAATGATATATATATATTCATTAGGTTTATTTTATTGCAGTAAGATTCTTTTTTTATTTTCTATTTCATATGTAATACATGAGAGTGGTATCCTTTACATAGTAATTTTGACATATTTTTAGTTCACTGTACAAAAATTACAAACTTTTATCATGTTAAAAAAATGTATAAAAGTAAAAAAAAATGTATTTCATATTTAATTTCAATACATTCACTTTATTATTTAGTTTAATAATTACATTCAGAATTCCTAGACAACAGACTTCCCATCACTGATATAAGTATAATTTATTTTAATTATTGAAGGTTATGTTTTTATTGAATAAATGTTTCCGTCCTTTTTTAAATTCCGTAAGCTCGGTTGCCTTGATATTAAGACAAAGGGACTTCTGTGCCCTAGGTCAGAGGCTCAAAACTGACAGTGCACCGTATTTCTTTCTTTCTGTGCTTCAGTTTCTCTTTCTTTAATACAAATATAGTATTTTATACAAATAAATAAAGTTAGCCAATTTGAAAAATAAGGGAAACAAATGAAAGTTAGGTTAGGTTATTCTAAGATGATTTTAGTTGGGGTTCGGTCAAGGTAGATCCAAATTCCATTTACACCTTCCGCCTTGTACCTGCTACCCCCACTCCTTTTACTTTTCGCTCTGTGAAAAAGTAAAATTTATTTAGTTCAGTCATGGAAATGTGAACTTAGGGACAGGACGTCCTCTCTCATCTTCATGATAGGTAGGTGTGGCAAATTACTGCTTTAATGATATTTCAATTTTTTTTCTTGTCAATAAGTTGTTTGTTTGCATGTTTTTTCAAAATTGGTTCTTTTTCAAATTGTTTTCATAAACTTTTAATTGTCTTACACAGTTTTCTACTTTCATACTCTTGATATCACATTATATTATAATTCTCTATTTTACTAATTTCAAATATTACTGTATTCTCATGACATTGTATTTCTACAGCCCTGAAGATGGCTTACAATGTAAGCCGAAACGTTGGCAGATAATCCTTTATTAAAAAATACATTTTTTAAATTTGTGTTTTTTGGATCTACCTTGACCGAACCCCAACTAAAATCATGTTAGGTTAGGTTAGTTTAGGTTGTTAGGCTAGGTTATGTTGTGACAGTTAAATGTTTTTATATATAATACTAATCATATAATACAAGCATTTTCACGTTTTATTAGTTTATACTCTTCATTGATTACGGAATGGCCAAAAATGGAAGTCTATGGCTCTTGGCGCGCTTATGGGGCTATGGTTCGCCACAAATAACCAACAACTTTCCAAGAGGTGTCTCGAAGAGCATTCCCTTACAACTCTCTTCCTCTCGGCGCCAAACAGAGCACGTTCTCCCGACTCGGATCCCGCGAAAGTCCCACCGGGGGGGAATAATGAGATTAATAAAGCCTTTGTCGTTTGTAGGTGGTGGTGGTGGCGGAGAGGGGGTATATTAGTGAAAGTTTAATTGCTCGCCTATTGAAGGTTGATTAATGACGGGCCAAGGGTGGTGGGGGGTGTATTGAAAGCGAAAGAGGTCCTCGAGAGGAGGGCTGAATGAGGCCTCCGGGAGATAATGAATGAGACTGGATGAGGCTTTTATTGGTGAAGACCAAGAAGGGAACTGGAAGACTTCCAGGGATCGTCCGCACTTCGCATTCCTTACCCCCACCACCACTCAATATCTCTCACCACCACCATTCTCTCCATCTTCGTCGTAATTTCTTTCATTTCTCCTTTCAGTAATTTTTCTCCGCCTTTATGATTTTCCCCATTTGAGAAAGCTTTCTCAGATGGAGAAACGCTCGAACAAAGAGGCTAGTCATATTTGAAAAACCATTTCCCATAAGTTATTAATTTTTCTTGGGGAATTGACAAACAATTAACTTAACTTCATGAAAATATTTTAAATTTAAAAGATTATTAATTAAAAAACCAAATATAATCCTAATTATTAATTTGAATCGAACAGGGAGCTAGAAGAGAAACTCTCTGCCTAAGGCGGGGATCGAACCCGGGTCCGCCACTATCCGGGCGGGTACGCTAACCAACTGCACCACCGAGGGAGCTAAGAATAATTTCAAGTTCCCCGCACTTTACTCGGAGTGTAACCACCAAGTATGACGAATATATCGTCTTGCACATGGCTTAGCTAAAATTGCTAGCTATTTATTAGACTCTCGTTTTGGCAAAGGGCCACTACCTGACATTCAAATCATGATCAATAATCCTATCTCATCATGATTTGAATGAACTTAATTATTATTTATTGTTATTATAAATTTTGTAACTTTGATGTTTTTCAATGTTTACCGTAAGAACATTAACATGGTTGGAGTATTGCGCGTGAGAAATAATCCGTGTTTCGACCAGGATGAGAAAAATAAAATACACAAAAAAATTTGTGTGATTACTTTATTTTAACATTGCAAACGTTTCGACTTAACTTGTAAGTCATCATCAGGGCAATAATGATGTCTGGAGAGATCTCCGAGGAAGGTTTCCGATTACATCTCAGAGTGCAGAGCTGAACTGCTTAATGTAGAGAGCAACCATTTGTCGTCAAACCTTTTGTCATCATACCTTTTACGAGTATTCAAGGCTAAGGCTTTTAAATTATCTTCATTATCTCTTATTGATGTCTATCTTTAATGAAACATGGGAATCTGCCTTTATTTCGCCTCTCTTTCGTGCCTTATTTTTATATTAATTAATTTAATATTTATCTTTTCGCAATTCTTTCAAATTAAAATTTTTGCGAGGAATTTGTATTCTGACGAAAGAGTAACTATTATATTTGATGCATACGAAAAGTATTAAAAGTGAGACTTGGTAAAGATCTTTGTAATTCATAGCATTTCTTTAAATATTTATTATGATATATTGGTAGAGAATTTTTGTTGGGATATGAAGGATGGTCTGAAAAAAAAAATGTATTTTTTAATATTTGCCAACGTTTTGGCTTACATTCTAAGCCATTTTCAGCTTTCTCTTGAACATTTGATCCAAGTGACAACATGTCCCCGTTCGTCTTTATGATAACCATAAAGATTACTTATAATATCGTCGGCAGATAATAAAAAATCCGAAGAAAACGTCTCTACAAATAATCCCTACGGTATAACTAAATTGTCCATTGTATTATATTTCTTTAAAAAAAATGAAAGACATAGGAACAAATACACCAAGTTCACTCTCAGTAATTATTCTCTGTCATACCGCCAAAAAACGCAGGTGAAATTCGGATTGCGCGTGACAGATAGCCTAAGGGAGAGAGGAAAAACGCGGGAAAGACAGCCTACCTTCTGGATGGCGTTCGGCCTGCAGGGATGCAGATTAGGGGTGGCATGGTGGAGGACCATGCGTCATCCCCCGGGCTCCATGAGCCGGAATAACTTTGCATCTGTTGCATAGGTATGTGCCCTCCGGTATTTGTTGCTTTAATCTCAGGGAGGTTCGGCCTACCGCCCGCCATACCGGGGATTTACGGCAGGCCTAGACTTCCGCGCGGCCTTGGCGACTCCACCATTTTCCAGAGAGCTGGGGGAAAAAGTACTACTCCGCCAGCACTACTCACTTGATGCATTGCCTTCGAGTGCTCACAAGCCCATACAGAATATGGCAGCAAGCATTGGTGTTAATGACCACCATTCTCGACATGCTTGGAAGACCAAAAAACTATGGCAAGTTGAAATGGCTGAAGGTTAAAAAATTAGAGATTTGACTATGTTATTTCTAAAGTCATAAATAATCGAAATTCAACACCTAAATAAATAAATAGTTAAAATTGCGAACATTTATCCCTGGATGTCAAATAGTCTTTCACAAACAGCAGTTAATATTACAAAAGACAAAGTTCTTAACGTATTAAAATTTGTATCATACACTAACAAAGAAATTTGTTACAATTTTTTTTTTATATTAAACTTTTATTTATTTATTACATTATGTTTTAAAACATTTTGTAATTTGATCACCACAATGAATTTTAAAAAAAATGACATTCAATATCAATCACATGAGGATAGAAGGTGACTAGTGACACCACTCTCAAATTATTTACAGATTATGTCCCCAGGAGGTCACGGGGCCATCTTCGTTTGAGTCGACTCCCCGTCGTAGGGGTTGGAGTTGGAAGACATGGAATGTGCTAGTGGATTAGGTTTACTTGATCAGTATTGTAGGCCAATAAGTGGCAACTTCTTTCTTGATTAAGTCATTTTTAGAAATGACTTAATCAAGAAAGTCTGATTCAGCTTAGTCCGTCAGAGTCGGAGTCAGTTTGTTCATTAACCAAACTTTGTTGGATGGAGGAGCCTGTCGACACCACACTCTGTTAATTTAGGCATTAAGACCCAGGAAGTCACGAGGCCATCTTCGTTTTAGTCGTCGGGGTGGATCATAGGGGTTGGAGTCCGATGACAGGGATTGAGCATATGGATTAGGGTGAAATTGGAGTTTACAGTGAAGGAGCGTGAAGCTAGTGGAGACGAAGTCTTGGACAAATGGGACATTATAATCTTGATGTAGGGTTGAGTTCGAGACATAGTATGGCGCATTTGCAACAACTCTTAGGATTTTGGATCGGAAGGATTGAATACGTTGGATGTTGGAAGGCTTAGCGGCACCCCAGAGTTCTGCACCGTATGTCCAGATCGGTAGTATTAATATTACAAATTTAAACAATATACTTTTAACATTTAAAGCCATAGTCATTTAAATAATACAGATAGAAATTCGATTTTTGAGTTTCTTAATCCAAGATGAATTTCATTAGTGGAGGGATTCGGGGCTAGTTATAGAGAGAGACAATAATAAATATATTCGCTGTTTGTTTAGTTAAGCAAAAATATATAAAATAGCATTCGTGTAAAATGTACTTTTATTGATTTTGTTTTTTAACGTTTATCTGTTTAAAGCGGCCCATCATTTAATTAGAATACAAGGTCCATCATAGCTTTTCTTCTTTGTCATCTATACCGTTTTTCACATATCGTCGAAATAGCTTCCAATTCCAAAGTCACACAATGATATTCATAGCGTGCCCCCTCCCCCACCTTGCTCCCTGCTGCATTCTCAGTTGGTGCCAGTCTGCTACCGCAAGTCTAGAAGTTGTTCCCGCTAGGTAGTGTTGACAGCCCCCCGGACGGCCGGCAGATAAGCCCTACACACCAAGTCCCGAGCCTGATGCGGTCGGCTGATGGTGGTGGGGGAAAACTTAGATTAACTTAACCGAGTTCGGTGCCTGCTCCCCTCCCCATCTTCCCATACCAGCGGGGATTCCTGCTGCCAGACACGTCAGGGGCCGGGCCACAATTATCCAGAGACTATCGACCGGCCGGATACCACAACTAACCTTCCAATCCGAGAATTCAAATCTCGGTCGGAAGTAACGTTACTGTCTTATCTATAGCCCAAGCGAACTGAGCCCTTAGGAGTCAATGCTGGCAGAGAGAAACAAAGGAATACATAAACAGAAGACTGCCTATGAAAAGTAAACATAAAACTTCCAACAAAGATTTTTAAAAGTTACTTCGAATTGTGAGGGAGTAAAATATATAGTCTAATGAAGAGTAACAAGTAAACCCAAAAATAATTTTAATTATTAATTTCAAAATAAAAAACAAATTATTTTCATTTAATCCATAATTTGTAATATTGTGGATATAAGTGCTAGAAAATGGATATCTTTACCAAAATAACTTAATGTCTTAAAGTGTTTTACTGTAGACTTATAAATGATAAACTAGTAGAGAATTTTTTGGGGTTCGGTGAACGTTGATCCAATAAAATGCAATTTTAAAAAGTTTATTTATTTATTTATCATGTTTTATTGTCTGCCAATTGGTCAACCTTGACCGAACCCCTACTACATCTCANATTTTATTTAAATATTCTTCTAGAAATCTTTCTTTTTTATTTATTCGACCATATTTTTCATAATCATTCATTTCCTGAGAGAATCTCACCTTATCTTCTTTGTTTAGTTATGTTTATTGGAGGATTTACGGCGCTCAACTTAGGGTTATCAGGTTATCAGCGCCCTCCATATTTTTTGAATAATATAAACTTTAGGTTGATCTTGACACAGGCCCTATCCCGACGGACAGAGACAGACAGAGCCCGCTCGCGGCGCCTCGTGGCCCATCATTTTAATAGAAAACAAGGTCCATCATAGCTTTTCTTCTTTGTCATCTATACCGTTTTTCACATGTCGTCGAAATAGCTTCCAATTCCAAAGTCACACAATGATATTCATAGCGTGCCCCCTCCCCCACCTTGCTACCTGCTGCATTCTCAGTTGGTGCCAGTCTGCTACCGCAAGTCTAGAAGTTGTTCCCGCTAGGTAGTGTTGACAGCCCCCCGGACGGCCGGCAGATAAGCCCTACACACCAAGTCCCGAGCCTGATGCGGTCGGCTGATGGTGGTGGGGGAAAACTTAGATTAACTTAACCGAGTTCGGTGCCTGCTCCCCTCCCCATCTTCCCATACCAGCGGGGATTCCTGCTGCCAGACACGTCAGGGGCCGGGCCACAATTATCCAGAGACTATCGACCGGCCGGATACCACAACTAACCTTCCAATCCGAGAATTCAAATCTCGGTCGGAAGTAACGTTACTGTCTTATCTATAGCCCAAGCGAACTGAGCCCTTAGGAGTCAATGCTGGCAGAGAGAAACAAAGGAATACATAAACAGAAGACTGCCTATGAAAAGTAAACATAAAACTTCCAACAAAGATTTTTAAAAGTTACTTCGAATTGTGAGGGAGTAAAATATATAGTCTAATGAAGAGTAACAAGTAAACCCAAAAATAATTTTAATTATTAATTTCAAAATAAAAAACAAATTATTTTCATTTAATCCATAATTTGTAATATTGTGGATATAAGTGCTAGAAAATGGATATCTTTACCAAAATAACTTAATGTCTTAAAGTGTTTTACTGTAGACTTATAAATGATAAACTAGTAGAGAATTTTTTGGGGTTCGGTGAACGTTGATCCAATAAAATGCAATTTTAAAAAGTTTATTTATTTATTTATCATGTTTTATTGTCTGCCAATTGGTCAACCTTGACCGAACCCCTACTACATCTCAGCTAAGAATCTCCACGGTTAATGTCAATTGAAAAATTTCCTTCCATTTGAGACGTTGAGTTGGTAATGTTGCTAACTGGTAGTGGGGACCATAGGTCTACATCATCAGACCTTACTTTTCAAAATATTTATTATTTTTACTTTAGGTAGATATGTCGAACTAAATCTATTCTATGCGTTATATATCAACCATCGATAAAATATCTAAATAAACTTACATATACTTTTCTTTACGTCTCTCTCCATTTTGCTGGTGAACACATGTTTAAAACACATGTCTGCAATGTACATTCCACAACCTCAACCACCAATATCTTTATTTAAAGCCTTTTAGAGAGCTTTCAAAGTCATTGTTCATCATCATTAATCTAAGCTTGTTGTTGATGGTTGGTAAACTCTTGTTGAGTTCTGTTGGTAAGGCAGTTACCTCAAAAGCTCTTTTAAAGGTATTTACTTAAGGTTGAGGTTGCCATTTTTATTTGACACATTTGCTATTTTATCTAGCTTACCACATTATAGTCAGTCAGCTTCAAAATCCAAACAAATGTAGATCATGGTCAGTTGCATGATTTAACTTGTATATATATATATATATATATATATACATAAGCATATAATTTTCAATGGAACACGTTTAGTTTCTCCTATGTTAGATCAGTAAGGTTATCTAGAAATATTTCCAAAAATTTTTCAGATTCCAATGCGAAATCCACTAACATCATTTAAGTGGATTCACAAGACTTCCTTGTGGTTTATATTTTCTTGTGCAAAAAAAAAAACAACAAAAAAAACGTAAAATTTGATAGCTCAATTTAAAAAAAAAATATTTTAGATTCATCTCTTGTGGAAAACGATTTTCATAAAACATGTAGATGCAGGTTCTTGGGCGATAAACAGCGCGGCTTTTACGTCCTGACTGTTAGTAGATGAAAGATATTTGAAGTGACTAGGAGAAAGTCATATGAAATATATATAAAGCATGAGAGATAGAATCAAATATAAATATTATTTTATTCAGAGTATAATGGAAACAAAAATGATAAATATAAAACACATTAAGGAACACAGAAACTTTTATTCAATTAAAAAGGAAGGAGTTACCAGAATGTTTTTTTTTAATTAGTCAAATGCTGAATATCAGTAAAGTGTTTTTTGTAGAAAATGTTTTTCTGAGTAATATTCACAAATAAAATACTATACATATGTACTTTTTATGAAAAATGAAAACATTTGAATTACATGAAAATTATATTTTGAGTAATATTTAAAAAAAATAAATAAATAAAAACTCCCCACTCCCAAGTGTGAGTTATTCGCTCAGGTGAGGTGGTCAGTAGCACGAGCTGGAATCAAGCTCCCTTAGAAGGCAGGACAGGCGGCGGAGTCCCTGGGGCCATAAATTAGCATTAACTTATCCTTCCTCTTCTAATACGTCTGGACGTGTTTGCAAAGTCTCCCCCGTGGATAAGCCTTGAATACGCACCTGGAAGCCGCTAATGATGCTGAAGGGGCTTAAATCAGGGGGGGACCAGAGAGCGCTTCCAAATCTGTCTCTCTGGGCGTAGGTGTGTGGTGCACCAGAGGCAAATGCACATGTCCTTCTCAGTAGAGTTCTGGCAAGTCTTTTGCANTTAAAATTCGACTGCTTATATATAAAAGTTCCATTCTAATCTTTAAAATTGTCTTCAAAACCTTAAAAACATTTCTCAATAAAATTTTCCTTTGGATTTCGTCATAGCCATATTTAATTCAAAATGGTTAAAGAACTCCAAGAAGATAAAAGTTAATAAAAATAATGTTTGAAAAAAAAAAAAATTAATGACATCTGACTAAAAAGAGGGAGGGAAGTTAAAACTGGCGGAGTATATCCTCTTACAACGGTCATCATTACTTCTTCAAAGTCGGCTTCATCCATCATCATATTTTCCTTTTCAAATTAAGATGTCAGCTGCTGAACTTTCAAGATGCACGTCTACAAGGACAGTTTGGGAACTTTTTTTTTTTTTTTACAAAGAAGAGATGTTTAAAAAACAATTTACAAAAACTGATTATTTTCAAATTGGGAATTTTTTTTCTCTTTGAAATTAATACTAATACACAATTAATTAATATAGAAAAGTATTTCAGAAATTTAAGATCATTTATATAAAGTAATNTCAGTAGAGTCCTGGCAAGTCTTTTGCTTTATAGGCAGATCGCTATATACCTATGCACATGGACTAGAAAGCGCTTCCAAATCTGTCTCTCTGGGCGTAGGTGTGTGGTGCACCAGAGGCAAATGCACATGTACTTCTCAGTAGAGTTCTGGCAAGTCTTTTGCATTATAGGCAGATCGCTATATACCTATGCACATGGACTAGAAAGCGCTTCCAAATCTATCTCTATGGGCGTTGGTGTTTGATGCACTAGAGGCGAATGCACATGTCCTTCTCAGTAGAGCCCTGGCAAGCCTTTTGCTTTATAGGCAGATCGCTATATACCTATGCACATGAACTAGAAAGGGCTTTCAAATTGTCTCTATGGGCGTTGGTGTGTGGTGCATCAAAGACGAATGCACATGTCCTTCTCATTAGAGTCCTGGCAAGTCTTTTGCTTTATAGGCAGATCGCTATATACCTATGCACATGGACTAGAAAGCGCTTCTAAATCTATCTCTATGGGCGTG
>KZ808449.1:186935-207057 GCA_000696205.2 Oncopeltus fasciatus | reverse complement strand
GGGGGGGGGGGGGGGATTTAAGGAGTATAAGGATACACCTGGATTTCCTTGAGGGTAACTTACGTCGGATTGACGACTTTGCTGAGGAAAGGGAATGCCCTCAAGACAATTAGGGCTAAGCGCAGGACAGGGCTCAACCTGAAGAAGTTGGTGGCGATCTTCCCGATCTCGCTTTCAGAGTCCGTGATTGCGTTCGCTTCGAGTCCGAACGCGCACGAGCAGATCACGTCAGTGGTGAACTTCGTCACCAAGTCCTTCACCGCTAGGGGCTTATCTGATTTAGTCAGGATTACCTTCTCCAGGTTCTGCGAACAAATTGAGACAATTTTTGATATGTTTTTTTTTTTTAAATAATTTCATTATGTTTTTTATTATATACTTTTATTTTAGAACAATTCGTGAAAGTATACCAAAATTTCTGATACAAAAAATTTTAAACCAAACAATGTAAGAGAGAAATTAATGACACAAAATTTGATTGCTAATAGAGGTGATTTCAAGAGAGAGCTTTATCTTCAGGGTCATTAAATAGTTCTGAAATACCTATTCTTTAAGGTATTTAACATTTTTGTCGAGTATGTTTTTTGGTAAATTTTGATGTCGTAATTGTATAAATTTAAACTCACTAACTTTCGGTGATGCATTCAAAGAAAATAATTTAATTTAATAAAAGCAATATATGTCATTTAAATTGAAACGACGTAAATTATATAAAAATATGTTTAGTGACTCATGATCATATAGAGATATCTTCAAGTCAGTTACAAAAATTATGGACTGCAAGTAGTGCATAGATAAATAAAATTTACCTATTTGAAGGAGAGTTTTTTTTTTCTCGTAGATATTATTATTATATTTTCTTTGGGGGGGGGGGGGGTTCGGTTAAGGTAGATTTAAAAAAATTTATGACTGCGGGTGAAAATGTGACAACAACGTCCCCTCTCGCCTTCATGATAGCCCTGAGGATGGCTGACAATGTAAACCGAAAAGTTGGCGGAGAATTTAAAAAAAAACAACACATTTTTTTTATTCTGTATTTCTTTTTATCTACCTTGACCGAACCCCAATAAAAAAAGGTCTAATAATTCTACCTGTTTGATTTATTATATACCTCATATATATATTTGTATGTGTGTGTGTTTGTATGTTTCAACGCTAAGCAGGACACAGTTTTCCTAATTAATTACCGTATGTCGATCATATAAACAAATAATTGAAGTTCCCTTCTGAGCGGAATAGGACCAATAGGAATGAGAGACTACCTGAAATAAAGTAAGAGTGAGAGAAAAAAAAATTCTATGAGAGTTTGGATTTTAGGGTAAGTGTGTAGGGTAGCTGTGGCAGTCGAAGAACGCCTGCTTTTTCACTATTACATGAAAAATGCACCCAATAATATCTGTGTGTTAAGAGGAGCAAACCAGACATTCTCTGAGTCATTACAAACCGAAGCACAGAAAAATGAAATTATTCTGTTCTCTGCTGGTAGTGGATATAGAAACTTTGGCCCAGAAGTCTGCTAGACCACCATGCTCCATAAACCTAAAAGTAGGTTGTCAACAATAAAGTGTCAAACTGAGATTTTAGAGAACCGTCAAATATCTATTAGTTTAAAGTCATGTGGTTAAACTTTATTCTTTGCTTTATTTTTGAGATGCTAAATATGTAATCATTTTTATTGTTCTGTTGGTGGATTATATTATGACTGACAAAGTTATCGGTCACAGATGGCTGACAAAAATGGTAACTAATATAATTAGATGATTTTAGTTGGGGTTCGGTCAAGGCAGATCCAAAAAAAAAAATACAAATTTAAAAAAAAATGTATTTTTTTAATAAGATTAACTGCGGAAGGTACAAAAAGAGCGCGGCCTGTTTCAAAAGAGGGCAATAAAAAGGACAAAGGAAGAAAAAGGGTATTATTGGGAATAATAATTCTCTTACATAGCTTTCTACATTCATACTTTTGGTATCACATTACATTATGGTAATTCTATAGTATAATACTGTAAATTATTATTGTATTTTCATGACATTGTATTTATACAGCCCTAAAGATGGCTCACAATGTAATCCGAAACGTCGGCAGATTATTTTTTTAAATTTTGTATTNCGAAACGTTGGCAGATAATCTTTAAATAAATACACTTTTTTTAAATTTGTATTTTTTTTTTATCTACCTTGACCGAATCCCAACAAAATCATCTAATAAAATAAAATAAGTTTATTATTATAAATTCAGGAAAATCAGTCAGCATATAATCGATAAGGTAACAGTTATTTGAAGTGAAGGTTTTTATGATAGTCGATGAATACTTAATTTAAAGTTGGATTATGCAGTAAGTTTTCCAAAGGTAGCCAGCCGGCTATAGGGTGATTCTTCCCTAACTGACAATACCTGTGACGATGCCAGGAAGAGCTGAAACATATTCTTGAGTTTGCCACTGGAGAATGTCGGGCTGAGCTTCACTCTGAGAGCTCGCCATTGTTCGCCTCCCAGGTTGAACAGGTGATGGGAGAGTGGGTCTTCCTTTCGCCTGCAAACCGTAAACAATACTGCATTTACACAAACAAACTATATCGCATCGTCATCAATCATTTTAGTGTTCATTAATATAGGTTTATTTTATTTCATTTCACCTACCAATCACTTACTGTTGTGTACGAGGAACTACTTAAGGGTATACACCCATCATTCACCCATGGGAAATCTATTGACAAGAGACTGTGTATTTTTATGCTCTGGAGGAACCACAAAAAGCTATAAATAGAGCTTGTAGACGTAATCGGTTCATTTTAATTACCTGTGTAAGTGGGTAAGTCGTTGATTTTTAAGAATCAATCGCTAACGGAAGAAATTTATTTTTGTTAATTTGTAGATAGATGGATTTTTGTAGATTGCTGTTATTCGCTTCGCTTTTATTTATCTGGATTTCTGAACTGTATCGTCTTTTATGTAGCTTCAAAAGTGTTTGTTGAAGGTCGTTAGAAAATTTTTTTTCTTTAATATTTAAAAAAGAAGAAGTAGTATATTAGTTTTGGGCATTCAAAATTTCGTGATTATATCAGAGTCCATATTCATATTAGACTATGAAAGTATATAAATATTTGTTACATGATAATTAATCAGGAAATTCTTCTATAGAGATAGTAAGTTCAATTAATTACAAATAGTTCTTCCAAAACGTTTTTACCCATATTTAAATGTCCCACTAAGGCTATTTAGTATATTTATCGCCGATATGTTCCACCATGCCTATTATACAGCCGATTATATATTGTATTTATCCATTTTTTTAAAGATGTATACTCGTATTTTACTTTAATTGTTTTAAATGTGGAGGCAGGTAGTCGTCATAAAGTTAAAAAATAAACATAAATTAGACAATTAATTTCTCATTCAAGGGCTTTCTTCCAAGGGAAAAATAAGTATTGAATAAAAAAAAAAAAAAAAGTTTTGATAAAATAAACAACCTTTGTTGTTGATCTCACTAATTTCCGCCAGAGGGTGGGTAGTTTTGGAATTTTTATATTAAAGGATAGCTTTAAATCTCTTGAGTTTGAAATAGATTATCTCTAAAATGTGAATCATATCATCCATCTTGTGTAAAAAACAATTGTTTTGGGCCAAATAAAAAAAAAATATATTTCTTCTTCTATAAAATGTGAGTTTTTAAGTTTGGTTTTCTTCGTTTTTTAATAATAAATGTAGTAGCTAGTATCGCCGTTTAGAGTAATTAATTCATAAGTATGACATTCAGTAATGAGAGGAATTGTATCTTTTAAGGGTGGTTTCTGGTTGTGGCATATGTATGAAATGCCTGCTTGAAAAAGCAAAGAGGGTGGTCCTTTATGTTGCATACGCAAAAAAAAGGGCATCGGATGAAAGGGTCGTGTTTCCCTAAGGGATGTTTTTGGATTTTCATCTTCTTTGGCATTTCGCTTCTTTTGCTGCGAGAGGGAAAACTTTCAACAAAAAATTTCCCTAAGCTGATCAAAGTGGTATTTAGCCTAGGAAGGAAGAGGAGGGGTTTTAAGGAAACGTAGGATTTTCCCTGTGTCTCTGCAGAAGATTATTCTTGGTGTGTCTAAAGTCAACGGAAGGGAGTAGAATTATTTTTTTTAAGATCTCCCATAGGGAAATCAAGATATTCACGTTGGTACCATACGTGACTCATGAAAAACTTTTACTCATCATAACTGATAAACAATGGAGAAACTAAAAATATGGTTCACAGAAAAATATAAATAAATATATAAATGATTATTTTTTTTAGACATGGGGCCTATTATTTTAAATTTATCAAATCAAATTCCATTCTTTTGCATCTTATTTTTTTAAATATAGGAAACAATTCGTTATTTAGGCTTTTCATCGCAAGCCCTTGAAATAAAATTAATTAATTTTTAGTATACCTGGAAATATTAAAAGTGGGTTTTAGAGAAAGAACAAAATAAATGTCTTGGTTTTTTTTTGCGACACAAAAAAACTTTATAGAGCTCAATATGGGTAATTTTCAAACTCAGTAATTTTTTTAAAGAAAAACACTTGTTTAGGAAGAAATGAACCATTGGAAATACGAATAATGAGTACTTCTCCATATCATTCTTCTCGTCAATGCTTAGTGGCCATACCGTTTTAATCATATTGTTCTCTACACCTTGCAAATTAAATTTCGTTTTTAGGCAATTATAAATTTATGTTAGTCAGAGTTATGTGTGTATATACAGAAGAATGTGAGGGAGGAATACATGAGATGAAAAAATTATATATTGGAATTTTCCTGAATAACCCCAAGGTTTTGGCATTGTAAGAGATCTTTGGCTCTTTACTCGCATTGTCATTGGCAATGGGAAAATTTGGAGACAATTATTTTGACATAAATAAAAATACATTTTCATAACTGAAGAAATTTTAAGGAATGAATCTGAAATGTATCAAATATCGGTGTACCGCTTTTCTTAGAGTAATTTATACCTTACATCGTTTACATGCGCCTTTAAGCAGATTTACACAAGGAAATCAAGCTGTTTACATTGAAGTCCCTACGTTTAAAAAAAAAATTAGCTCATCTTCGCCAATCATAAATATCTTTCCTAGTATTTAATTTTGCAAAATTTTATGTATTAAAAATTACAAAATGATCTATTTTACTTTTATTAATCTATATTTTACCTATATTGATCTATACTTTTTTTTTCGTAGCGGTTATAATGACAAGTGTATTATGTTTTTTAATTTTGGTCTCCTTTTAAAACCTCTTATTCGACCAATTCAGCAGGTAAAGGATTCATCCAATGATTTTGAAAAATACGCTTTAATACATTTTTAAAATTAGGAACGCTGTGTGTGTGTGTGTGTGTGTGTGTGTGTGTGTGTGTGCGTTCTAGTATCTAAATTTTAAAAATAATGAAAATGGATTTGGTTTTTGAGGTTCTTTTTAAATGGCAGAAATCAGTCTAGGGGCAGGGGTAGTATAGGGGTAGACCGGTTTTTTATTTTTTTTATTTATAGTGTATCAAAGCTAAAAATTAAATCAATTCATCACTGCGATCTGCAGCACCCTAAGATTGTACTTCCAGGTCCAGGGTAGGATAGTTATGCATTATACACCACCCTACTGAGGTTAATGTTTCACTTAAGTCTCAAAACCATGTGTTAGAATCATTTTACCGAGCATCCAAAGAACCCCCCTCTCCCACTCCTTTTACTTTCTAGCCCAACACATGTCGGCACCCGAGTATCCGAGTAAAACTTCTCTTATTAGTTCTCTGTTGATTGTTGACAATTGCTTGCCCGTAGATAAAAGTCGAGCAATGATCGTATATAAAAGTCAAGGACTGAGTCTGCGANCCAATTCCCTTTCAAACTCATTTCACTAGAATATTTATTATAAAATTATTCACATTTAATTTCCTGTTTGTCTATGCTACATTATTATTGGGAAAATTGTTTTATTTTGCAGCTTTAGCATGACAAACATTTTTATTTTGTTCATTTCCCAATGAAACTTAAGTAAATTTAATTTTCATTTAAAATCACGGCACATATAAATTTATATTATATTTATTTTAGGGCCGGGAAAATATTTTATATATATTCATAATTCAAACAGTAAAATTATTTAAGTGTAAATTAATTATTTTTGAACAACTTACTCATTTTCAGTAATAATTTTGACAGACTAGAGTTCTATCTAGCATCGTTAACTTTTATTCCCGTTTTTGAAAGGAGTTAAAAGAAATTCCTATTAATTTATCGGAATTTTTATTTTTTATTTTGCCTAAAAACAATTACACATTTAAAAAATCATTAACGTATAATTTGCAATTTTTTTTTACTCATTTATTATTTTGATTGCTTAAAGTTTGTAGGTTTTAATGTGATATGAAGTCATTATTATTTTATTATTAAAATCCCAATAAATCATAAAAGATTACAATTTTTTTTATTTTAAGAAATAGCTAGTTCTTAAAATAAAAAAAATTGTAATCTTTTATGATTTATTGGGGTTTTAATAATAAAATAATAATGACTTCATATCACATTAAAACCTACAAACTTTAAGCAATCAAAATAATAAATAATATAAAGAATTTGAAAAAAATTGGTCACAACAGCAGACGGTCTCTACTTCATACAATTTTTAGGCAATAGAATCCTTCGAGATTTTTTTCTGCCTTTACAGATTAGGACTACGCTATGTTATAGAGTTTTTGAAATTAAACTCAATGTAAAGTGAATAATTATTGCTTGGGGTTAAGATTTCTTATTCTATTTAGCAATTTTTAATAAAATTGCAATATAATAAATAAAGTTGATGCGAATGAGTTTTATACGCCAGGAAAACTCTACCATTAAATTTTTTTTTTTTTGGAGTTTAGGTCTAATTAAAACAGGTTTAATTCTGGAGGGCATTTTCACAAGCGAGAGTTCAGCTGAGAAGAGGTTGCGGTAGGAGAGAGCCGGGTGTAGGATAAGGGTGTAGAATAAGGGTGTAGGATAAGGGTGCTTAAAATGGCGAATCAGAAAATGGGGATTTGTTTTCACACAGGAAAATCTGATTATCTGAACGTACTTTTTAGTAGTCATTAGTAGAAGGAAAAATTTTTCCAAAAATTAACATTTGTTAGTAAGTGATATTACTGACGCAATGTTATTAATGTTGATTGTTCTTATATCATACATTTTTTTGTAATCATTAACAAATGTTAGTTTCTAATTATTTGCTGATTTTCTTTCTAATTTTTTATTTTCATAATGAAAGACTTTTTCGCATTTTTTACGTAACTCTTATGATTAAGCCTTTTACCAAGTGGGAAAAAATATTTTATTTAGTGGTGGGAATTTAATGAGATATCTTGCTCGTCCCGGTGGTTTAATGGTTTAGCATACCGGCCCGGATAGCAGGAGATCCAGGTTCGAGTCCTGCCTGGGACAGAGATTTTTTTATTCTATTTTCTCTCATTTATATTTTAGTTAGTTTTTGTAAAAATAAACTTATCAAATTGGTAATTGTAGACATTACGCTCTTATTCAAGATTGATATTTAGCATTTCATAACAAGAATCGATAATTTAAAAAAAGTTTTAAATTAATGCGAATAAATGTGCACAACTAAACATAAAAAAGTTGCACGATTCTTTCAATGAATGTAACAGAATTTTTCCTTATCTCCAAAATAAACATTTTCAAATTTATATGCTATAGGAAGGAAACCAACACATATGTAGCAGTCAGTCAAGTGCTTGGTACACACACACACACACACACACACACACACACACACACACACACACACACACACACACACACACACACAGGCACTCAAACTCAGACATACAATTTCTGTGTCCATAGAGGCAATATAGATCCACATGGTCAACATGAATATTGATCTATTGACTAAATAAACCTAACATAAACGTTCAATTAAGTTAATACAAAAGCAAACATTAATCCAAAAGACATGCTAAATCAGTTCTTTAAGTGATACTCACAGTTTGAATCCTTGCCGGTCCACGAAGTGTGAAAACTCTTTTGCCAAAACCAGTTTGACAATTTCAGGATCTCGGATGACTAGAAATGGCTGCCTCATATTGAACATTCCAAAATAAGGGTGAGGAGCATATTTACGGTAGAACTAATAAACAGATATTTCAAATGTAAGCCAAAACATTTAAAATATATTAGTTTATGCATACATATGTGTGTGTGTGTGTGTGTGTGTGAAGGTGAAGACAATTCATGTCATTTTTAGTGCAAGGGAACAGAATAAAAAATCTAACAGTCCCAGCCAGGGCTTGAATCTAAATCTCCTGCTATCAGGGCCGGCGCGTTTTCCATTTAACTTTTCAAGGTTCGAGCCCTGGCTGGCACAGTTAGATTTTTTATTCAGTTCCCTTGCTCTAAAAATTGTAGAAAAGGTTTATTATCTTGTTTACAACGAATACCAAAAAGTTAATGTTAGAAAATCACAACAAATAATTTACATAAATAATGGATTAATTTGCATGTAGTGAGTATACTTAAAGTTTCCAAGTTCAGAGAGAAACTTCAAACAGTCAATTTGAATAATATAAAAAATTGAGACTAAAAAAACTGTGTATTTAAAATAAATAAAAGGAAACTTACTCATATAAGAAAAGAAACTTATTTATATTAGAAGAAGGAATTATTGTCCATTTTAATATAATAAAAATACAGTGACATTTCACTTACAGTATCGAGACAGTGGCCCTGGAATTCTGTGAAGAGAGCGAACTTCTTGCTGGTTCCGAATGGGAAGGAAGCACATGATGGGATCCCTCTGTCAGACCATTGTCTGTAGATGGCCGTGTACCACTTGCAGAAGAGGTAGAGGGCCAGCAAACCCAGAAGCAGGGTTAACATCTCTGTCTTTCAGGCCTGGAGACAAACAGATATACCTTGGTAATACCTCTCTCGCTCTCTCTCACTCTCTCTCTCTCTCTCTCTCTCTCTCTCTCTCTCTCTCTCTCTCNTCTCTCTCTCTCTCTCTCTCTCTGTCTCTCTCTCTCTCTCTCTCTCTCTCTCTCTCTCTCTCTCTCTCTCTCTCTCTCTCTGTGTTGTGTGTAAGAACAAGTGGGAAAAATAACTTTATTTTAAGAAATTAAATAGAATTTTATTTTATTTTACCAAAAGAAAAAAATTGCAACGACGTAAATTTTCGGTAAGAGTTCTTGCCTTTTGTGAAGAGAAACAATTTAACCTTTTCTCTTTGTGCATTCACTACTCTCTTTCTCCCCTTGTACTTATGCATATATATATGCATGAGAGAGAGAGAGAGAGAGAGAGAGAGAGAGAGAGAGAGAGAGAGAGAGAGAGAGAGAAAAGTATACATAGAAAATGAAACACGACATGTAGTAAAATTGTTTTTGTTTGTTTTTTTTTTGGAGGGGGATATCTCGCCCTTCGTCGGTGAGAAGTGAAGAGATCGAAGAAAAGGATAATTCGTTGTAGGGGAAAATTAAAGCAACTCAAGTTGGGAACTGATTATCAGCGATGTCAGAAATGTGTAAACAATTTTTTTTTTTTTGGACTGAGTGCGTTTATTTATTAATTTTTAATTTTTTTTTATTTTAGAGTTATGAAAATCGGCACAGGATTGTTTCTTATAAAAGGCAAATTTTTGTAGTTACAGAGCAGAATTAAACAAAATTAAGTAGGATTTACCGTCAATTTTTAACTATTAGGCCTTGAAGCTATTTTTATTTATGAATCTGAGAATTTTTATGTCAAATCACTAAACAAATCAGGCAAAATCTGTTTACTAAAATATATTGATTCAATACATAACCTATTTTTTAATCTATACCGAATAGGGTTCTATATTTGCAAATTTTAAGTCCTAGAGTACTTATTATACTTACACATGAATATGCCTATGTACAGGAGATTTTTTTTTTTAAATTTAACTCAGAATTAAAATTGAATTTTTGTTTAGAATTATTGTTCATCTACAGGGAAAAAATTAAAGGGAACCTTCTTCCACAAGAAGGACGTCTCGTTGTCTCAATGTTAAGAATTGTTTTTCAGCTTTTCCAATATGCGTGAATATTAGTGCTATTCTTTTTGTTTGTCCTCGTGTAATAAATATCACGTTTATTCATTCATTTGTTTATAAAATAAATCCCGCAATCAGAAACAGGCCTATTTAAACTAAAGAACAATATTACATTATAAAATTTCTAATAAAAAAAAATTAATTATTATCAAATTATAAATAAATCTCAAACAGCATAAAAAGGAACGAACAGTTTGTATTGTGATAAATCATAAAAATAAAATGTAATCAAAATAAACAAAGTCAAATGAAAAACTAATTGCAGAGGGGAAAAAAATCAATTCAAATATTAAATATTAGCAGTAAAGTCTATCTTAGCATTGTGCTAATTCAGTGAAAAATTATGAACAAAATCAAAATATAGTCTAGCAGTAAAATTATATAATTAGACAAAAACTAAATAATTAAAATAACTTATAACTCTTAAAATTAGTTTAAACACACACACATATATATATATTATAGATATCACAGCAATTGCAGAATATTTCTTTATTTATTTACTTCTGAAAATTCAAAAGCACTAATGTTGTCATTTATGTAATTTATTCTTTCAGTTGAACCTTATAGTAAGATCTCCATTCATTCGACATTGACATTCATGAATGAATGATTGATTAAAATAAAAGCGGCTTTGACCAATTTAGATGGATGCAGAAGAGCCAGCATATGTATACGGTTTATAAATATGTATCTGATAGTAAATAATACTAATAAAACAATATAAAATGCCTTCTGAATTGCAGAGATTCCACCTGGAATACTCATCTAATCAATATAATTGATATGTTTATTTCCAGCAATGAATACATTTCTGGTATGCTTAATTAAACACGTCTCCATTAGTTGTCTTCCACGTCCTAATGGCGAGCGCTTTCGGCTGTGATCTATCATCCTCGTACCAAACAAAGTCTTCTCCACTTTCTAGGGCAATGTCTGATGTTTGACAGATTTGTTTTTCTGTAATTCGGACCTTCTGGTTCCTTCATTTTTTTTTTTTTTTTTTGTATTGTGATCAAGTGGAATGGATTGTGTGAATATATTTTATGTAATTTTGTATGAATTCGATTAGTTATTGGCTATTTTGTATACAGTCGTTTTTTGGGTTTTCAGTCAGAATGTCTGTTACTCGTTTTGTTTGTTTCTGTATTTCAGTAAGTGTTGTGGTGTAAATATGGGGTTTTAGTATGTGTTGTTCAGTTGTTCGTTAATTATTGTATTGTCAGATGTTTTCATTTCATTTATTGCCATGTTTTCTAGTATGTCCATCATCTTCCTTCTTGTTGTCTATGTAATAGTCCTTTGTGTTCTTTATGGCCGTGAGTTTATAGTCGTTGTTAAGGGGTTGTCGTAATAGAAGTAACATTTCTTTTGTTTCTAAACCATATGTGTTCTTCGTACCTGGTTCGTAGTCCTATGTTAGACCGTCTGCATGTCAGTATTCCACTTGAACTGTATGTTTAAGCCTTTTTTTTTTTGTTTATGTAGTGTAGGTTATGTTTCAGTGTGTTACCTGTACTTAGTACAGGAGGTATTTCTTTGTTTATAAATAAGTCAATTAGTTTGTATGTTTCAGGATCTGAGGGAGCAAACCATTGAATGGATTCATTTATAATAACATTGATTGAATGAGAGGGGAGAAAGATTTGTAGGACTATAACCAAATAAATTAATGGTCAATGTATGCGTTATTAATATATTATAGTTGAATAACATTAATTATAACAATTGGAAAATTTCATTTTGTAACTCTTGTATGCTCAAAATTTTACAAAAAAGGAAGCTTATTGAGGGAGTTTTTAAGAAAGTAGTTGTGAATGCACATGTTTTTGCCAAATCTGACATTTTGGACAGTCTACAGACATCCATATCGATTATAATTTTTACCCACATTGCTCTCTCTATTATGTAAGATCAAATTAGTCATATCTATATCCATTTTTAATGAAACATGAGAAATTGTTACTGTTTACAGATTTCCTGTATCACGGTCTTATTTTTCATGATTACTTTACTCATGGTAAATAAATATTAGCGTTATCATGATGGATAACAAATTTAATGTATGAATTCTGTTATTCTTGCATAAATTCTGTAACTCTCTTATAGGATTCCACGCATTCCCATTATCAGTTTAAAGATGTCACAAAAGTGTATTTACTCTATGTATAAACATCTAGCTCGTATCATTGTTGTCGCTGCAGCTGATAACACCGCGTTACACACCCCATTACCAAGAGAATCGCATTTTAATTCAGAAAGTGTTAATGTCAATCTTAATAGTTCACTCATAAAGAAGGAAACAAATCATCCCTCAAAGTGAATACATAACTCAGATAATAATAGTTATCCTACAAACTATAATCAGTATTTTATTTTTTATTATTATCCGTTAAATGGAATATAACTTTTTAGTTGAAGTTTTTTAGTTAAAACTCCTCTACGAGTTTTCTCCTGTCATCTCCTAACTGCAGGTATACTTCTCTTTGTTCAATGGAGAGCTTTCACAGGAGAAACTTCCCTGAAGATTACCGAAAACACCATGCCCCCAATCGCAGCCTTTTCTGCTTAGTCACAGATGTGACTATTTTTGATAAACAAAAATCAAAAATACTCCCATAATGGTTCAGGGTCCCCAAATGACTCTAGTATAAAGGTTCTACAAGAAATGCAAAGGTAGCTAAAAAAAATAATTCTTTCAACCTCAGACGGGAATCAAACCCCGGTCTCCTATTTTCCAGGCAGGTATGCTGACCCCTACACCACCGAGGCAGGGGTAAAAGACCCGTTCGATTCCCTGCTGAGGTAATAGGATTTTTTTTGCATTTAATTTAGAAAATTTAACATAGGATTAAATACCAAAATTAATATCATTATCTTGTATGAAGGCTTTTATAAGACTCCGGATTTGGCTACTAAGAAGATTGGTCCGACCACACTGGACTCCCATTATCCCTAGATACACTAAAAGGAAGAGAGTAAGACAGTAAAAAAACATGATCTTAAATTCTATAATTATATGCAAACAAAAATCTACAACAAGAAAAAAGGAAAAAGGAAACTATCAAGTACGTGTATTATTTACGCTAACACCATTGACAACCTCTCTATGTATCATTATTATGATTTAAATATAATAAGCATTATTTATAAAGCTTTAAAAAAAATTCCTATGAAATGTAATCTTAACGTAAAAGTTAAAAATTGCAAAGACGATCCCAACATATTGAAAATTATCTAAACTGGATTTGATAATGCTGAAATTAAACAAAATTTATATTTTACAAGGGTATCTTTTTCTTATTCTTCTAAAAATTAAATGTTTACAAAGTACCTCTGAACTGATGTGAAATTCATCTGAAAGGCTAGAGGCTGTACCACTTGCATGTACCCTGCACGACACGGAACGCAGCCAGAGCTTAGATCCCACTGCCCGGCAATCTCCGACAAACGTCAATTCAGCAGCTGCGATATCTTGTCGTACGCGGCGCTTGGATCTCCACCCTATCGAGGAACCGCAAAGACGCCTCTGAAGCCCTAGGCTTGCTAGAAAAAGGTACAGCTTAGTCTGGCAGATAGTGAACTCGTAGCGCGTGCAACAGTGTTATCGCATTCCAAAGAGGATATATACTCTTGGGTATCGCCTCTCTCCGGAAATCCGAGGTAAACAGCTGTACCACACTTTCCAAACAATACATTATGCATTTTTTTTTTCATCGCTCGTGTAATAAAACAATTTTATATGAGCTATCTTCTTCAAGATATCATAATTGGTAACATAAAAGAGAAGAAACTAATTTAAGAAAAAGCTTGTCATTCATTCTAAGCAGATTCTCCATGTTTCTTTAATGATGTAAATAAATAGTAGATAATGACTTAATTTAATTTATAAGCCCTAATGTACAATAAGCGAAAAAGGAATGCTCATTAAATTTTTCTAAAGAGTGTTGGAAGCGCTCACCCAACGTAACGACATTTGTTAATTAATTTCCAAAATACTATATGTAAAAGTGGAGAGGTTTGAAAATGTTTATCTATCGTAATATTTTTACGTCGAGATGATATCAAAATGTAGGCAAAAGCAGCGG
Source organism: Oncopeltus fasciatus (assembly GCA_000696205.2). NCBI lineage: Eukaryota > Metazoa > Arthropoda > Insecta > Hemiptera > Lygaeidae > Oncopeltus > Oncopeltus fasciatus. Next base: position 192,887 of record KZ808449.1, on the reverse strand, counting down.
TATTCAGCAAGAAAAGGAAGGACAATAGTAGCTCCATAAGTATATTGCAACATTGAAAGCGGAGCCTAAACCTTGGAGTACGGAAGATGAGACGAGGGAAGGTCAAGAAGATTAACATGGTGACGGAAGAAACTGCCAGCTTAATCCTTGGAGTATAGAAGATGTGACGAGGGAAGGCCCAGAAGATGAAAATGGTGACGGAAGAAACTGCCAGCTTAAAGAAGATGAGACGAGGGAAGGCCCAGAAGATGAAAGTGGTGACGGAAGAAAGTACCAACTTAATCCTTGGAGTATAGAAGATGCGACGAAGGATGGCCCAGAAGATGGAAATGGTGACGGAAGAAACTGCCAGCTTAACCCTTGGAGTATAGAAGATGAGACGAAGGAAGGCCCAGAAGATGAAAATGGTGACGGAAGAAACTGCCAGCTTGATCCTTGGAGTATAGAAGATGAGACGAAGGAAGGCCCAGAAGATGAAAATGGTGACGGAAGAAACTGCCAGCTTAATCCTTGGAGTATAGAAGATGAGACAAAGGAAGGCCCAGAAGATGAAAATGGTGACGGAATAAACTGCCAGCTTGATCCTTGGAGTATAGAAGATGAGACGAAGGAAGGCCCAGAAGATGAAAATGGTGACGAAAGAAATTGCCAACTTAATCCTTGGAGTATAGAAGATGAGACGAAGGAAGGCCCAGAAGATGAAAATGGTGACGGAAGAAACTGCCAGCTTAATCCTTGGAGTATAGAAGATGAGACGAGGGAAGGCCCACAAGATGAAAATAGTGACGAAAGAAACTGCCAACTTAATCCTTGGAGTATAGAAGATGAGACGTGGATAGTCCGAAATAGGGGCTATAGGTAGCCCAAAATTATATCATTAATAAATACAAATGCATAAATAAGTATACCATTACCAAATATATATATACACATTATATAATGAAATTCTAAATTTTTTAAAAATATTATTTACGTTAATAACAGCAAACTTACTCAAACTAAAATCTTCAGAATCGTGTAGGCTTCCAGTTTTTTAATAATATTAAAGCATGAAAAAACTTTTGTAAATAACTTTTAATATGCGGAAAACAATATTCTTTTTATCATAAAAAATGATTGAATATGCTTTGTAGAAATCTTGTCCCTTTCGTCTTTTAATTTATAAATCTAAACTGACACTAACATTTTGAATATTTTCACGTTTGTTTTGATACGTGAAGACAACTTTAGGATACCCCCTCCCTTCACGACCCTAAATCGTTTAATGGGAGGTAAACCATAAAGTAAAAATCTGATTTTGCTCTATAGCAAAAAGCATTTTTAATAATTTAAATGCGACTTAATTTCGTATAGAAAAACATCTAATTGTGGTTTGCAAACATATAAATTAAAATAAATAATAAGCACCAATTTATAATGGTATAATTTCATTGTGTAACTCTCAATACGATTTATTTATCAACAAATAAATATGTGTTGAGTTTCATTACCCGAAAGTTAATATTGCATCTTCTCTGCCGTAAAAAATATTTTTGCTCGCAGTTGCTACTTCAGGTAATACGAAACTCACTGTTACCATTTTTCTCTATTCATTATTTTGTTTAAGTGTTATTGTTAAATCTCATCTATAAGAACAACAGTTCTAGACAATTTGATTAAATTGTGAGTTCTTGTGAAACCCCACTCTCAAAATATTTTTGTTATCAGCAAACAAATATGTTTTGTTTCATTGCTCTAAACGGAAATCCGACTGTTTTAATTCAATTTTTAACAATGACGAGTTACCTCTTTCTGTTTTCGTTGAAAAGCGACATATCAAACTTTATTAGGATTAAAAATTAATGTTAGCTTCTATACAAACAAATTAAAATTGAGGGTTATTATTATCTACCTTATTTTATATTAGACAGGAAAAACAATACATAAGTATAAGCAATGGATTTCATTATATAATTACTTTATAAATCCACAAATTTAGCCTCATCCAAAACAAAATATTATTAATTTAAATTTATTTTTAATAATTATGTCTTAATTTTTTAAAGAAAAAAAAATTTTGTACGACCCATTTCTTTTTTGTCATACTACGGAATATATGCGGTCAAACTTAAAACAATAGACACCATTTATTGAAATCATTAATGAAAATTACGTCATTAAGATAACTCTTCTGATATTACAAAAACGGTTAAAATCTAATTAATATCAGAAATATTTACTATAGGGGTTATAAAAATGTCGGATACTTTAGAGTTACACATTGCTAAATGTGGCCTTAAATTTTTTTTTCCAAATCAACATTTAGTGGTTTTCTTAAATTGTATTTCAGTTGTTACTGATCAATAAAGGAACACAGTGAAGTACATATATAAAGGAACATGAGTAAATGGTTTAAACCTCTAACATTTGAAAGTGAGATATATGCATTTAAAGTAATAAATAGTCCTGAGGATGGATTTCGCCTGAATTTAAGGCCTTCTTCACATAAATGGGGTGATAGAGAGAGAAAGTCTCTTGGCCTGAGATAACTAAATCCTCAATGTATAAACTGAAACGTTTGTAATAATAATAACATTTTTTTTTAAATTTACAATTCAGTTTTTATTTACTAAAATTCTAAGACCAAATCCCCGACCAAAAAACACCAAATAAAGTTCCACTACCATACAACAATCTCTAAATAATTAAATAGCCAATAATCAAATCTTAATTTGATTTTATTTCTTACATACAGCAACATTTTTTCAACGTTATTTATTCTTTAATAAACTTATTATGTTTCATTTTTAGTCCTAATTGTAAACAGCTAAATAATTACATAGTATTATTTGGTGGAATGTTTCAAAAAAATTCTTTCATTTCAGTCACCTTTATATCAGTAAAAATTAAGATATTCATAATTACGTGAACCAATTGATATTTATCTTTTAGTGAGTTATTGTTTTCGTGGTTAATTACATGATATATTAATTGAATAGAGACAACATATGAGACGGAATCAAAGATGCAAGCATGGAATGTTTTAGTCCAAAAACGCCGATTATACACTCCCGAATTTTTCCAAAATCCGGAATGGGAATGCAGCTAAAAGAAAAAAAAATTAAAAGAAAATGTACTTACCTCACACAAATATGAACTTAATATGGACTTGTATGTTCGCCAGGAAACTACAGAGTTCGAATGAGATGCGTTCCTCAGCCTAGACGCGACACAACTATTTGAACTAAACCTTTGTCAGCTTATTACTTCTCTTATCACATTTATATGAAGGCACTGATAACAGGACAAACGACCTGTTTTTTAGCCGCTTTCCTTCCTAATATTAGACGATGAGTTGGCTAATTTATTCAGAATAAATTATTGTGAAATATGACCGGGAGTTAAAGTCAATTCAATAATTACTTCCACGGTTATGTAACATAAGATTGGATAATGGTAATAAAGCGCAAATTTATTTTGTACAAATAATTAAAAACTAATTATTTGTTTCATCATTTACCGATCTACATCAGCTGAATCAACAAAGTCCTATATAATAAAAGAATTTAGATACATTTTTAAAAAATTTTTAAGAACATTTCCACATTTCATTTCATTTTTATTTCCCATGAAAGTCCCAACTGTCCCATACATGATAGTAAATGACGAATTAAAAGCCGGAGAGAGCAATGACTGTCAAAATAAATACTAAGATGAGCCTGGCATGGAATTAGAACTGGGTGAAAGACTCAAACATTGTATTTACAACTATAAATATCTTCTAATTTTTAAATATTTTTATTTGTGGTTTTATTTATCCCACGTAAATTATAAATAATTCATGAGAGGGAACAGAATAAAAAAATCTTTCCGTCCTCGCCAGGAACCGAACCTGGATCTCTTGCTATCCGGGCCTAGCGTGCTGACCTTTACACCACAAGGACAGGCTAGAAATGAGCCAGTTAATTCCTGGCGAGGACGGATAGATTTTTTTATTCTGTCCCTCTCATGAATTATTTATAAATATCTTCCTTATTATAGATTTTTCCTAAATAAATAAAAAAAACAAAAACACTAATTTTAGTAAAATAAATATCACATCTATTGTGTAAAGCAAAATTCTTCGTAGCAAAAATAAAAAGGAAGATTTAAATATTATTTACTTTTCGGTCTTCAACATAACCCTATCTTCTTCTTATATAATTTAAGACAAAAATGTATTCATACCACAATTTCTCTTTATTCATACCTTAATTTTCTTTACGTCAAAATCAGAGGTTATGCCCGACAAAGAAAATTATAGTCTTCCAGAGAGTAGAAGCAGTAGGGAAATTCGCTGGAAATGTCTAAAGCAGTTTCAGCTAAACAAGAAAAGCCCTTCATGCGTGAACTAAGCACATTTCCCATTAATGAGCCCATTAAAATGGTCATTAACGAGAGTAAATAAGGAATAACGTTATAAGCCTTTTGCTCTCTAGAGATAGACATTTAAACCTGGCACTTTACAGACCAGGAAGGAAACTCGAGAAATATCTCTCAGACATCTTGCACATCTTCTTTAATTAGCTTTCTTTGTACAAATTTTATTGTGTGTAATTTTCACATATATAAATTCGAATCTCTATTTTGTTCTACTAACTTCAAATAAAAACTAAGATATGATTGCTATACATTTTCAAGACACAATTCCCTCATGTGATTGTGACAAATAATTATTTCCTTTAACAGTTTTCAATGAAAACTTTAATTTTGAATTTGGTCTTCATCTTTGAAAATATGAGGGTTTGCTTAAAACCTAAAATAGCACTCTCAATATATTCTTTATTATACGCTATATATAATTTTATAAAATTATATTTTACACCTTTCTTGTCCTAAACGATTTCTTCGTGACGCTATTTAATATAATTGACAAGAAGATTTTAAATTCTTGTATTTTCTTTAAACCCTTTCCACTTTCTTCCCCTCGGCTGATATCAGTCGTTAACAACTCATCGATGAGATTTTAAAAGGAAGCCTAAATATCGAATGTAGTTTCATTATTTATTAAGGATGCTACAGAATTTAACACCACATATTTATGTATACATATACATATACATATACATATATATATTTTTTTTGTGGTACTTTTTATACGACGCAATAATTGTTTGATGGCTCCAATATCCATACATTTTCCCAGTCTTATTTTACCTTTTACTTCAAACAATTTTTAAGGTCATGTGGTTCAAACACATTTAGGGGAGCTTCGTTCATACCGGCCGCTTCCTTTGCTGTCTTGTCTTCCCTTTCGTTGCCAGGAATCCCATCGAAGGAAGGAAGCCAGAGGTAGTAGTAACTATTTCCTTGCAAGGTTAGAGTTTGAGGAAGTGTTTTANTGTAAAAAATAATTAACAATGAGAGAAACTAACTTTGTAAACAATTTTTTATTTCAAATCTTTTTGATTTACATTATGGTGTTAAACAAACACTAATTAAATGAATTATAAATTAATATAGTATAATCAATAATTATAAATATGATAAATTATAATGAATAATAAATATAATTTAAAAACATATAAACAGATAGTATTTGCATTATGAATGAACTTTACCTTGACTGGTTCCTTACTTCTGACAGGCGGTATTTATAAATAGTGTGTAAAAGAGGACGGAAGATTCATGAGGCCAGAAATGATGATGAAATATGAAATACAGTAGAGCAAAGGAAATTGTTGTTAGTGAAGTGGGAGTGAAAGGGTGTGTGGGCCCTGCTACTGACCGTACACGAATGACCTTACGTCAGACTGATAGTGACCCAGCGATAATTATCAGTAGCGATAACTATCTGCCGAACTATAAATAGGCTTCAGAGGCAAGTCATTCACTGAATCTTACAAAATATTATCACTGAGACACTATCAGTCGAATTGTTATAATTATGCTTCTGAGGCAAATAACTCAAAGATTATTACAATATATATATAT
>KZ808449.1:113225-131099 GCA_000696205.2 Oncopeltus fasciatus | reverse complement strand
ATTTTTAAAATTTTAATAATTTTTTTTTTAAATATAACATTGAGACTTCACATCATTCAAACATTTTAATCCATTAAAAAAAATATTTTACGTATAATCTTATCCTTGCAACATTTAAATTTAATACTCAAAGTTCCGGTTTCTATTAGGGGTTAGAAAACCCTTTCTTACAGATATTATGTAATGACATACACATCTTAGCCGAATCTATAGGATAACTGTTTTGTAAATTCATATTATATCACATATAACTATATAGCTATTCATATTCTGTCACTATTTTTCATCAATTAAAAGTGGCTGTTTCGTAATAAATAATAGAAACAACAATAATGATACCTGTATTCATTGATAAATAACGAATAATGACGTACAAAGAAATATAGATCGGTCTTATTAACATGTTATATTATTATCTAATAATGTTAATAAATGAATCAAAAATAAATAAATATTAATGCATTACATTTTTTGTATTAACTAACAAAAATTGATTAAATACCATATTTCATCATAAGTGTGCAATAATACATAAGTAAATAAAAATGTTTTAATTGGAATGAATAATTAATTATTTTGAAGTCCATTAAAATATGGGGTTTTCATTGATAATCTCTAAACAAAATTTTTGGTACAAGCAATCAAAAATTTTTGACGTCATTTAGGAGAAATTTATTTTGTTCCTCATCCTTACTTAATCTTTAATTTATGGCATGTTCTATTTCTATCGTTTTAATTGGTAACCTTAATAAGAAAAGTATTATATTCAAACAGCATAATTATAATAATATTAATACAATAATTCTGAATGCTATTGTATTAATGAAAAGAAGTCAGGCACTCGGAGATATGTCGATGGAATCTTTCAATGAAGCTTCATATTTGGTTTGGTGTCGTCCTTATGCCCTTATAAGGATAAGGCAAGGGCCTTAAGGTACAACTTGGCTTCCACTCGGTACCCTCAGGGCTATCAGAGGTGCTTAGGGTAAAGTCATATCGAGAAGGACCTACAGGAGAACGGGAAGAAGAGGGGGGAGGGGCTCTTGATGAACCAGGCCACGGGCTGGTATTGCCAAAACTAACTCGGAGCCAAAAACGTTTTCAAAATATATTTCCCACCACCGACCAATGAAATACGTCTATTAGGAAATCAAAAAGAATGAAGCTGTCCTCGGTTTACAGCCAACAAGAACTAGAAATCCTCGGGGTATACCCCTATTGATGACAGAGAGAAATATAATGGTTTCTTCTTAGAATCTGCTTAAGAAAATAAAATAAACGCCAAATAAAATGTAGAATAATTCTCATTTTCGTGATGGATTTTTATTAGTTATAACTCTTCGAACAAGGAGAAATTAAAATGTGTTCTTTTATAAATATTGATATAGTTGTGGTATATTCTCACACGTAAATTTTAAACAATTAAGGCGAGGGAATAGAATAAAAAATCTACCGATTTCTGGCTGGGACAGATAGATTTTTTATTCTATTCACTCGCATTAATTGTTTAAAATTTGCGTGGGACAATACACCACAACTGAATTAATATTTATAAATGAAAATAAAAGTAAATAATGAAGAGTCGATAAATAGCTAGGCAATGTCAGCTCATTCGAGCATAAGACGATTTATTCGTCTCTCTCGTAGGTTAGACTCTTGCTAGTGTGCTGGGAATTTGATAAGTTATCTAGCTCGTCCCGGTGGTGCAATGGTTAGCATTCGTGCCTGGAAAGCAGGAGATCCAGGTTCGAGCCCTAGTTGCGACAAATAGATTTTATATTCTATTCCCTCGCATTAATTGTTTAAAATTTACGTGGGATAATACACCACAACTAAATTAATATTTATAAATGAAAATAAAAAATAAATAATAAAGAGTCGATAAATAGCTACGCAATGTCAGCTCATTTTAATACGATGTATTCGTCTTTTTCGTAGGTTAGACTCTCAACACTAGTGCGGGGGAATTTAGGATCTAGCTCGTCCCGGTGGTGCAATGGTTAGCATACCGGCCCGAAAAGCAGGAGTTTCGAGCCCTAGCTGGGACAAATAGATTTCTTATTCTATTCCCTCGCATTAATTGTTTAAAGAGTGTTCTTTTTATAAAAAAAACTTCACTTAATCGCGTATCTTTCACAGAAATAAAGTAAAGATTGTGAAGACGTAATCTTAGTTCTCAGTTATGTCGAAAACATTAGTTGGCTGTAATACAGGAATATGGCTAAGTTTGAAGATAGATCTGGATATTAAATAGGCATTATTGCCTTAGTTAAGTTTATGTAACCTAGCGCTAGTGTACAGCTGTAAAAACGTCTCCTTGCAAAGAAAAATGAATCATTTGAGAGGGATTTGTTATAGGCAATCATTAGATATCAATCAACTTTTTAATGCATAAGTCTATAAAAAATTTGTATTATACTAAGAAGAAGAAAATACTTTCTTTTGGACCAAAAACATTCGTTTTTCTTTACAAAATATAAAAATGAAAACTAACAAAATTGAAGAAGAAAAAAAATTTGGAAAAAAAAATCACATGCTCGACTCAATGTGTTGTACCCTACACTAAACAAATTCCCTAAACTAAAACTTTACACTAATCTACAAGTCACTCATACTCCCACTACTTACTTACGCCTGCTCCGTCTGGCACGCCACCTGTAACGCACACATTAACAAAACACAAGACATTTCAAAACCGAATGCTCCGAATGGCTGTCAACGCCCCTTAGCTCGTGGTAGGAACCAACAGCTACACAAGGAACTGGGACTCGTTCCATTTGGATATCACATATGAGAGTTAACTCACAGGTATCACCAAAGACCCTCATACTGCTGCAGCCACCTACAACACCGGGATGCCGGTCCAGCAAAGGCTGCGACCTCGCCTGTACCAAGATATTTTATTCTATGCTAATGTCTTAGTTATTTAACCATCATCTGATGAAATGAGAATGAAAATAGATTTCGTAACTAGGGACATTATACTTACTCAAATATAATATCTTTATAATTAATTACGATCAGCCATGTGTAATGAAATACATCTGTCTTAAACTAATTTTTCGACCAAAAATTATTGTTTTGCCTGTGACCAAGAACCACAGGAAGAAGTTTATTAAACAATAACAATTAAAAACAAATAATGAGATAATTGTTTAAAATTTACGTGGGATAATAAACCACAACCAAATAAATATTTATAATAACAATTAAAATGAATTTCAAAAAGTTTTGCTACTTTTAGAATCAAAATCAGCTTTTTATTTTGGAATTGCGAAAAAAAAAAGAAATTTTATTATCTTAATAACTCCAATTTTATCCCAATCCCTGTCGTCGGACTCCAATCCTCACAATCCTCCCAGGTGACTAAAACTGAGATGGCCTCGTGACCTCTTGGATCTTAATGCCTAACATATTGGGAGTAGGGTCGATGGGCCCCTTCTCCCTGCACAGTGATCACCATTTAGTTGTATTATTGTTGATTTTATTTTTATTTTATTATATTTTTTTATATATGTATATATTTAAAAGACTTATTTATTGTATCGGTTATCAAATTTGAAGATGTTAAGAATACAATGTAATAAAAGAAGTTTTTTTTTTTTTTTTAATATATCTTAATGTCTTGCAAAACTATTAGTTAATGATTTTAAATAAATGTTTGGTATATTTTATTTTGTATTTGATACTGTATCTTTTGCGCTACGGTACGCTATGATAGATAACATTGTGGTATTTATTGATTTTTTTTGTTACATTTTACTTGAAATGTAATGTTTTACGATATTTGTATTTGTCATGTTGCTAAATTATGTTACTAAATAACAATACATTGTATTTAGCAGTGTATTCCTCCCGAGTTTATTAGTCTCCAAAATTACTTCGTCATCAACCCCAAAATGATTCTTTCCCCTCCGATAATCTTCTCTGTCCTCCTTTGAAATGCTGACGTTATTCAAACGCATTTAAGCCTAATCAAAACGCCTCTAAAAGACAAAGGCATACCTCACAGGAGAAATGCGCTCTGAAAACGCACTTTCAATACCTATGACGAAATACCTTTCACAGACTCTTTTCAATTCATCTCAACGAGAACTGATATATGAAGATATCAGATGAAAAGGATTGGGAATTACTTGATATATCAAGTGCACATTACAAAATGTTTTTCGTCCTAGCAGTCGCAATATTTTGTTTATAGTAATAGATCACAAATCTGTTCACTGATAAAATATGTATTCTATAAATTTGGGGATTACATGGCATGTAAAGTTCGACAAAGACAAATATTCATCAGGTTTTTTTCATAACTTTTCATTCAGGTTACTTATTTTTCTACTTTTATCTAACAAGACCATTTATTATTTTTTTTTTTTTTTTTCATTCTGCAAGAATGATAATAGTTCATTGTCCTAAATAATTGTATCCAAATTTACTGTGACGAAAAGAAAGAAAGAAAAATGATATCAGGATGAATTTTATGGTCCATATGGGTAGAGGGAGTAGAGGGGGGTGATGTTTTGCAGAGAATTTAGAACAGATGGTGAAATGGTGACATGCTAAATGGTGATGAAGAAATGTGGTCCAGGAAATAGTGGACATTCACAAATGGCGTAGAGAGAGTCATCACTCCGATTTATTTTAGTTCTCTCCCCACCAATTATCCCATTTATACTTGTTGGAGACTCACTCCTGACATTTGTCTGTCTTTGTTCTGAATAATTCCTGCTTTCATATATTTACACATGTATATTATTTAACGAAAAATGTATTTTCACTAGTTGACTACTACATAGAAGGCAAGCTTTATATAGCACTCTTAGAAAAAAAGGATTGCGCAACATGATTATAACTGCTAAATTAAGGAAGTAATATCATAAACTGTGATAAAAAAACAAATTTAACATAATTATAATAATTAATTACAAAATTAAAAAAAAAAAAAAAAAAAGGATTAATTGAATCACTTTTCTTCTTTTTCCTCTAAAAATAGAAAGTGCTATATTATCCAAGGTATCGAAAGGATGAATTTATAAATTAATTATTCGTCCAGTACTTCCATGTATGACTCAGAATGTTAAACTACAACAGAAGAACAAGAGGAAGTCATTTTGAGGTCAACGAGGACCTGCAACGTCGATCGGTGGCACATGCGAGCAATGCCTTCAGGAGAAGGAAGACGAATGCAGAGCTAAATGCCTTCATATGAGGATATGGTTTTTATGAAAATTTATTAATTCAGGTCTTCATTCTCAAATGGATTCTAATGGAGTACCATCAAGGATATTATCAAAGTGAATGTATGGTACAAGGCGGGTTGGACGTCCGAGACTCCGTTGGGAAGATTGTGTGACTGCCGATGCAAGAAGACAGAAGCACAGAAAGTAGATTACTGGCAGTCTATGATGGGGAATTGAGGCTTTTGTCTCAGAAAGTGGGTAAAAATTTCGAATGAGAAGAATTAAATTCATGTGTCACTACTATAATAAATCAACATAATTTTATGATACTCTATATAGCTATTATCGACAAGTAGTGGCTAATCTTACGTTGGAATTTTTTTTTGAAAATATCAATTAAATATTTAGTAAAATAGAATAAATAAAGTGAAGTAATAATTAAAAAAGTACTCTGCCATACGAGGCGCCCACAACCACACAAACACACACACACATGCATGCGCGAGTAAATATAGGTGTTACGATAAAATATACAAAAGATTTTTTTTTTTTTAAATAATTGAAATGTAATTTTCTAACATTTATATTTCGTATCATTTTTATAAAATTTAGGTAAATTTAAAACGCATTTTATCAGAAAGAAACATTCAGGTTTAGATGTGTCAGTGTATAGATTTTAGCTCTCTGTCGTAAGAAGTTGAAAAAATTAATATTTGTTTGATGTTTAATTTTAAGGATTATTTAGAGAATGATAAAATATATTCGATCAGTAGGATTATTTTTGATTCGTATTTATTAAAAGCTCATGGGCGATAATAGGCTTTATAACTGTGGCTAACAGTTATGATCTATAACAGTTATGACAAAAAATATTATTTAAGTCCGTCGCGCAGAGAGCTCTTAACAAAATATGTGTCCCAACTTTGAGCCTTTTGAAGATTTTATGGTATATTTTATGTAAGGCTTCTGAAGAGGATCCAGTTGGGTTAATACGTTAGTGTCTCAAAAGGAAAATTGTGGGGAAGACAAATTATTTATTTCTTTACACCATTGAAAAAGGAAATCACATTATTTTTAAAATAAGAAAGACTGAAGTTTAGCTTTCGTTTTCCTGATAAAGCAGTTGTTCGCTGTTGGACATATAATATTTTTAGATAATTTGGGATTACTAACTTTATTCCATGTCATATATTTTCTGTTTTTTGACGTTTATTTTCGCTCTTTTTATTTTTGTAGAAACTTTTTCCTTAGAGAAAGTAATATTAAAGGATAACATAAGAATAAAGTATTTATCTCAAGGTCCTGCACAATATTTACTACAGCTTTAATGTGTTCTGTGGGTTTTATGAATAAGTGAGAATATTACATTTTCTTTTCGTTATGCTGGCGAATTACATTCATGCGAACTATTTAAATGTGAACGTTAATGGTCATTTCTATTCATCTTATTCAGGAGAATTATTTTTCCGAATCCTCCACTACATTATAAAATTAACAAAATGTAAGATTTTGGGTAATTATATCCAGAATTATTAGAAGGTTATCCAACCTTATTCCTTGTGTGTTCTATTTTTGTGTATTTTGTAATTTTACCCTCCTATTTATTTTACATAAATGAACATAAAATGGTTTTAATTTCACTTTTGCATGATTGGGGAAGATTTTTTTTAAATTTCTCCTTAGTCTTGTTAGAACCAATTAAATAACTTGATTTTTTAAGAGAAATCAGATGAAATACCTTTAATTCGCCGAAAAGCCTGACCGAAAGGATCTAAGTACAATAAATCTTTAAGTTGCACAAAAAAACCTTATTTTTATAATCATTTGTACTAGAAGAGATTAAACTTCTCATAAAACCGCTCATGCAGTCTGCGAGTCATCAGAAGGCAGTTTTGATAGGCACAAAAACGTATAAAATCAATCACTCCTTAGTGATTAACATAATGAATTAATAACTATTGATTGGAATATATAAATGCAGTGGAGCAATAGTTTTTTCTCAATTAACTCTGGAATTAAGCTCAAATGTAAAGATTTGAATCCCAATTTTCCAGAAGTAGCCACAATTCAAACGTTCTGTCTCTAAACAATAGACTAACCAGGAATTGTACCAATAGGAATTTTCTTTTGAAGTAGTCAACAGCTCCTTCATTTTAAGCTTTCCCACTAGAAATTCTTTTATAGAAGGACATTTGAAATGTAGTCCTCCAATATATGGACACTATTTGTGTGGTTCCTAGATCCTTATTATAGTCCGTCATTATCCCCGATACAGTCTTCGGTCAATCGAAAGTCAAAAAAGAATCACTCAAAATCTAGTGACTCAAGTTGTTCCCGATGCAAATTTCAAGGGAGAGAAAACTTTTCTTCACCAATCATACTTAAGGGAAGCAACAAACTTTGTATTTGTGTACAAGAAATGAAAGAAAGTTATAATAAAAAAATATTACTACCACAGCCAGGACTTGATCCTGGGTCTCCTGCTTTCCGGGTAGTATATCGTCTTATACTAATACGAACGAAGGAGCTAACATTTTCGGCTATTTATTAGACTCTGATTTTTAAAATTTTAATAATTTTTTTTTTTAAATATGACTTTTTTAAAATAAACTCTCTTTCATTTCTTGTATAAAATTTATGTGGGATTAAATACCACAACTAAAGTCATTATTTGTATTTGTATGTGTTTGTGGGTGTGTGTGCAATACAAATAAGGAATACGCAAACTAGAGGACACGTGGAATATTAAATGTCCTGGGATTTAGGTCGTCCGAGAGAAGCAGAAATTAACTAACTTATGGTTAATTTCTGTTTCTGTCTGACAGAGGGTGACTTATCCCTCCCCATAAAGTTCCTTGTGTGTTCTGCTTTTCTTTTTCCTTTACTTTTATACTCCTTTTTCCTTATATTCTTTGAAGTTGCGAGTTTTGTTTTATTTTAATTATATATAATTCTTATTCAGTTGCCCTCATAACCCTTTGAGGATTTAAGCCACTTTATTTTGTAGTTATGTGCATTTGGCCGGACGTTTTATTTATATACCTGATTCAAGCACACATTTACATAAATTTGGATATGAGAATGGGTGGAACTCAGAAAATAAAAAAACATTACATAATTGGTAAAAAAAAAAAAAATTGTTTAATTCTGTTTTCTAAAAGAAATTGAAAAAATACTATCTTGTATCAATAACTAATTCATAGTAATGTGTTTATATGACAAAACTTTTTTTTTCAATAAAATTACCTTACATAAAATATTATAAAATTTGGTTATAGTTAGCTTATGGGCACTCTTCCAGTAAGACAATCAAGCAAATCACTAATGCTCAGCCATTTGGATTCAGTGATCCTAAAGCAAGAGAATCTCTTCCTCCGTTATCTCTATTGCCCTGACGAAGTATTAAGGCCGAAACTTTGGTAGCAATATGAACTTTTTTGGTTTACAAATTTGGTTTTATTTCAGCTAATACCAATATCGAATCCCCGACCGATTTGTGTATCCAGCATCTTAGCTTAAATCAAATTCTGAATAGAAAGCCTAAAAAAGTCTATAAAATATAAGAATGAAATATAAATATTAGATTAAGTGAAAAATAGAAAGTGAAAACTGAGAGCAATAATTGCATATATAAAATATATAGTATAAGTTAAACGCTAAATGTATAATATGAAATGTAATTAACTAGGGTGATGTATATAGTAATTACCTCAGGAAGTAAATATTACGTATATCTGATGGGACGGATGAGCTGTAGTATTGGAGGGAGTAGGGGGTTGTAGGTGACAGTCCTTCGGCAGAAAAGGGGTGAAGTGCAGGGGTGGAAAAGAAGGAATTACCAAGGACCTAATGCGCAGGGATATGACAGGAGTTGTTTTCCTCTCGAGTTTTCCGCATAATTCAGGAGTAAATCTCATCTTGATGACTTTCTCTCATCATGGCCACTTTCACTTCCCTTTGAAGCAGCTTCCTGTCTCAATTCCTCCCCCTTGCCCAGTCTCATCTGCTGACTTGAATCCCGCTAATTTTCCCCTAAGGGGTTGTATTAAATATGACAAAACTCACCTTTCACCTTTTGGGGTGTCTATTTGCTCCTCTCTATTTGCAGTCTACTTATAATATAGTCTCTTACATACTTTTATAGTAACAATTTATTAATGTATTTCGTTTTTTACATTATTCCTCAATGTTTTTATTTCATTTATTATATCTCAGCTATTTGTATAGAGTTTCACAAGGTAGTGTGCTCGGGACCATTCTTTACATCCTATACATTGCCAATATCCCATCACATCCTAACACACTCCTAGCAACCTTTACGGATGACCAAGATATCCTTTCTTCCGATGCTGACTCACTTACTGTCAGGCAAAATCTCCAACGGCATCTGATGAAAATGCTGTCATGTTACGTTCACACTAAGGACGAAACAACCTAGCAGAATTTACTTTAATGATCCTATCCCAACTTCCGACTGCGTCAGATACCCTGGGCTTTCATCTTGACTCCCGTCTAACATGGAACACAAATACAAAAATAAAAAGTCAGGAACTAAAAGGAGACTTGGACAACTTTGCAAGCTACTAAGCCGCAAGTCAACTTAAATCAACAACCTAGTCAACTGTGTCTAACAAACTTCCCATTTATAAGATGTTACTGAGACTCATCTATCAAAGAATCCAGTCCTTCTAATTTAAAATCCTCAGAATCATAGTTGATGCACCCTGTTACGTCACAACCTCCTTACTCCACAGTACCTTAAAATCCCATTTTTCAAAGACGTCATCGCAACCCGTTTTAATAAATTCCACTCTGACCTTCCCAATCCCTTAGTCTAAACTCTTTCCAGTATTACCCATCGTCACAATCCATCACGTTGCCTGAATAGGAAATGGTCGCGAGACTATCTCATTACCAACACTTGCCAACAACAAATATATAAGGAAAAGAAAATAACCTGTATATTGTGAATAGAGATTTAGGAGTTCTGTCATTGGGAAGATTTCCAACAAGCAAAGCACCTATTTGTATAAAATGGGGGCACGGTGGTAAAGGTACAAGACTCGTACTTAGACTCCTAGTCTAAGATACAAAGTTTAATCACAAAGCATAGTTAAATCTTCCTGTACTTGAATTGGTAATGGCCCAAAGGATTCGTGGTGTACTTCTTGGTAACATCCAGCCCATTCTTTACTGAAAAATGAAGCAGCCTGGACAGTGTGCTGACCATACCTAGGTCGAGAATAAATGCAGCCATTACATGTATTCCCGAATTCTTCTATAATATTTATTTATTCATAGTTTCATTCCTTTTTTGTTTTTCTATAGACTTGGTCATATTTTCAATTTAGTGTATTTTTTATCTTGATGGCGGCTTTCACTGTAACCATCATAATCTGTAACAATAAATAAAATAATACACTATTTTTGGCGTAAGTTTAATTTGCATACTGTCTGAAATACTGCTAATATTGTATGAGAATCCTGACAGCCTACTTGTACCAACCAATTAACTCATATCATAGATGAACGGAGATAGGATATATGATGATATATCTCTTTCTTGGCACAATTAAATATTTTTCAACATTTTTTGTATCGTTCTGAACAGTAAGCTTACAGTTTTAATTATAATATAAAAGTTTCATGGAACCAATACTTATAAATTTTTGGGCTTTTTTTTTTTTCTAACTCGTAGCTGTGGCTGAATATTTTCCCAGTCGGATTAGGAAATGGTGGTTAAGGAACAATACAGTCTGCTTGAAAAGAAATTGAGAAGGAGAAAATAAATAAAATGGGACGAAAGAGGAGAGAAAAAAAAAAGAAAGGAGAAAATTGGAAGAAAATCCGGGTCGGAAGGAAGCCTGCCCTGGGACAAAGGAAATGGAAGGTCGTGTCTCCTACCCCTTTGAGCTGCAATAAGGGTGGCTTCGATTTGCGGGCTTCAGACGGTATGTCTTTAGCGAATTCCAGCAAAAATTGCCAAACCCATGATCAATTCACCCCCTTCAAGAGTCCTCGTCTTCAGATTTCCTCATTGGGGTACCTTATCCGTCGCTTATTTTATCAAGAATATAGCCACCGATGATCACCCCTTAAGAAATATTTTCAACAATGGGAGACTCAATAATAAAATTATATTTCAATTAGTACTTATTTTTACCATTTGAACACTACTTGAAAATCGAACATGTCTGTCACGCAAAATATGCGCTATCTTAAAGATAGTTAATGAATATTTCTATTCGAATTTAATCCATCTAATATATAAATAAATTTATTTTATTAGTACTGTAAAAACATTAAGCCCGCTGCAGATAAAAAAGTATATATTACACACATTTGACACTTTGTGTAATCCAACTACACAATTGGTTCAATTTAGGCCAATAGAAAACTCAATATTTCTTATCACATTTAATAGTATATGTGCTAAATTTAATTTCGAACGACTAATTGCGGCTTCTCGGGCGTAAAATAAAAATTTACGGTTCAGGTAAACACAAATTCTTAATTTTAAAAATTTTGTTAAAATAAAAAAAGAAATTTTAATATCAATAACAAAAATTGTTTTAAATTTCATAACACAAAACTAAATATAACACTCACTGTAATTTGTACTCGTAGTTGAATCTTCAGGTAATCCACACATCCATTGTTTTGATTTACCTTAAAAATGAACTCATCTTTTATATTTGTATTTAATGTGTTATGCCAAAAGTCATTCACAAAAACAAATTACTGATGCTACTAGACCGAATAAATAAAATTTTGTGTTCTAATAAACCACGATTCCAAACTGTTCCATTACTCTGTGTAACTACTAAATAAATAAATAAATATATATATATATATATATATATATATATATATATATATANATATATATATATATAAAAGCATGGGTTTCATTGTCCATTACTAAGAATTAAGCCCACTGAATCGAAAAACCTTCATTAGTCATGGTCAATTGTTCCAGGTGGTACGACGTCCTCTCTCTCGCCTTCATGATCGCTAAATATAAGACATGAAGATGGCCAACAATGTAAGCCGAAACAACAACAAATAATGAATAATGCACTTTTTTTGTTTAATTGTATTTTTTGGATCAACCTTGACCGTACCTCAACAAAAACCTTCTTAGTTTCAATCTTGGTCTCAGGAAATCTTGATTTTCCCCATTAATGAACTTTGGTTAGCATTTCGTTTAGCATTTAAAAGCGAGTTGGAAATTTTATTATTATAATATAAAACGGTGATCTATAATCGATATTTGACAAAAATACACCCATATTTATGTCAATTAATGTATTTCAAATTATAGACCAGCTTTATTGGTGAATTTTAGTTAATACCGACAAAAAATTTTTTTTTGTTTTTTTTCATATTTCATGAAAAAATCTAAAAGTCTTTAATGATATTTTTACTATCCTGAATTCAAAAAGATTCTGGCTACTGAGGTAATTCATAAAACCGATATATTCTCCCATAATAGGTACCAAAAATAATGGTGTGTGTGTGTGTGTAAATTTCGTCATGCTTGATCCGACATAGTAAAAGCATAAATAAGTGTTTTTATAAGAATAAATGTTATACCTGCCACATGTTTAGTCCTTAAATTAAGTGATTTCCTTTCATATATCTATTGGCAATCGTTGCCCTTAATTTATTTAATGTTACTTTTTGTTAACATTAAGTTTTAATTTATTAAAGTAAATTTTAATTTTTTCTATTACAATCTATGCAATTATTCTTTCTTTTTTAGTATTTAAAATAAAAATATACATTTTTAGTTTATTGGTGAGCTTTCATTAAATGTTTACAACTAAAAATGTAAATTGCATAATAATGTTATTCTGATTTATTTTATTGGTTTCGGTTTTTATTTAATTATTTTATTGATTATTAAACATAAAATTATAATTAAATTGAATTAAAATTAAAAACTTTAAGTATACAGATCTATCCATTATATACTCTAATTATTTGTTTTCTTATAGATAATTCGCTACTAGCTTCAAAATGTAAAAAAAAAACAGAGTTCATTATTGAGAAAACTCAAAGTGATAGGTGTGAAAGATTACCTGAAATGTTACAAACAAGCGGAAACAATTTTTCTCTCTGTTGCGGAAGCAATATTTAGCATAATGCAACGAAAATTAACTCATATTTCTTTAGTGAACAAATAAAATTTTGCAAGGAAATATATCAATGATGAGGAGAGGTTTACCTAAACCCTAATTATTATTTTTACGGTGTAAGTAACTTACTTATTTCCCTAATGAAATATGACATGTCGCTATTAAATGCCACTTGAAATGCATTGTTTATGATTACGAAAAATAGAACAATTAGGATGGGGGATTATCTGAAACGTCAATATTCATTTAATAGCAATTAAACTGAACACATATGTCCTATTGATATTATAACATTAAGGGAATAAACATGACGTTGAAAACGTTTAATACAAGTAAATAAATAATATATAAAATATCTGTTACAGATTTGCTGGTATCTGTACAAAATATTAGTTATCTGCTTAACAGATTTGCTAGTATATGACCTGCTGCAGTTCTCTCAGCATTTCAATATAGTGACTTAGCCTCGGAGGGAATTTTTTTTCTCCCATGCTATAGTCATCCTTTAACAATTTCTTGTGGGGCGCCGGGATAGCTCAGGGGATCCGTACGGGTCTCGCAATCCTGACGCCGCGGGTTCAAATCCCACCCAGGTCAATATTTTATTTATAATATAGAAGCTTGTCCTGAGCCATGGGTGTTTAAAAAAGGGTGGCAACCTGTAGATAGCCCCTCCCTCCAATGACCCTAAGTGGTTGCAAGGGAGGCTAACCCAGCAAAAAAAAACAATTTCTTGTATTAAACAGCCCATCAAAATGATATATGGACTTCTTATCACTAATTATAACAATAGTATTAGCCTTCTTTTTTTTTTCATATATGCTCCCTAATTTATAATATTTCTTGCATTTTCCTTAATGCATTGAAATCTATCTATTCCTTTCTTAGCCCTTTTAAACTTTTTTTTGTTTTTTTTTTTCAGCTTTAGCAGTTATTGATCATATTTGTGTGCTTATATTTTTAATCTTGCTAAAAGTTACAGTGCTGTACTATCCATTTGTATAGTTATTTTGAAGTTTGAATATCTGTGCTTAATGTCTATAAATTTGGGAATGGGCATTATTTCTCTTTTAGTGTTTGTTTAAAACTTAAAATTTCATTTGCCAAATTGAAATGATGCCTATATCAGAATGAATACTGGATGCTTTATGTATAAATATAAATAATCCTGTTAACTATAGGTCTGTTAGGTTTAACTGAAGGATCTGTTAGGTTTGAACAGTTCCTGGATCCCTTCATGCCTATTCTCTTATTGTGTAGGTGATAGCCGTACTAGAGCTCTATTATAATATACATTTTAAGAATATTTAGTGATTATAACTTGAAGATGGTGTGCTCCTGGTAATGCCCAATCCTATTTGGGTACCATACTGCCTTGAATGAGGAAAAAATCAGGTGGCCAGAATAGATGCCAGACACATGCAGACACACTTTGACCTGTCAAAACTGAATCATAGATACGTGTTCATATTTGTCAGTAGTATCTTGACATCCGGTAGTATTTTGTCAGAAAATGGTCAAGTGCATCACATTTACGTGCATTGTTTATAATTATTGTTATAATTTTTTTGTTTGCTTTTTAATAAATTGTTTGTTCTTTTCCAAAAGCCATCTATGGATAAAAGCACAAATATATTTTAAGTTGTCATAGCTGCACAAAAATAACGAGTAAACTGGAGAAGTTATCTCATAGTTGCCAGACTATGTGTTGAGCAGAATTTTTATATTACAATATAGAATGTTTAATAAATAACCGGGGTCTTAACATTGATTAACCTTCATAGAAGTGATTATCATTTAAAGGGGTGTATAAAAAAAATGAGNAGAGCATTTGCGGCATGTCATGATTTTCTTATTTAATCAAAAGAAAAAGGCATCTGAATATATATATATATAAAAGCATGGGTTTCATTGTCCATTACTAAGAATTAAGCCCACTGAATCGAAAAACCTTCATTAGTCATGGTCAATTGTTCCAGGTGGTACGACGTCCTCTCTCTCGCCTTCATGATCGCTAAATATAAGACATGAAGATGGCCAACAATGTAAGCCGAAACAACAACAAATAATGAATAATGCACTTTTTTTGTTTAATTGTATTTTTTGGATCAACCTTGACCGTACCTCAACAAAAACCTTCTTAGTTTCAATCTTGGTCTCAGGAAATCTTGATTTTCCCCATTAATGAACTTTGGTTAGCATTTCGTTTAGCATTTAAAAGCGAGTTGGAAATTTTATTATTATAATATAAAACGGTGATCTATAATCGATATTTGACAAAAATACACCCATATTTATGTCAATTAATGTATTTCAAATTATAGACCAGCTTTATTGGTGAATTTTAGTTAATACCGACAAAAAATTTTTTTTGTTTTTTTTCATATTTCATGAAAAAATCTAAAAGTCTTTAATGATATTTTTACTATCCTGAATTCAAAAAGATTCTGGCTACTGAGGTAATTCATAAAACCGATATATTCTCCCATAATAGGTACCAAAAATAATGGTGTGTGTGTGTGTGTAAATTTCGTCATGCTTGATCCGACATAGTAAAAGCATAAATAAGTGTTTTTATAAGAATAAATGTTATACCTGCCACATGTTTAGTCCTTAAATTAAGTGATTTCCTTTCATATATCTATTGGCAATCGTTGCCCTTAATTTATTTAATGTTACTTTTTGTTAACATTAAGTTTTAATTTATTAAAGTAAATTTTAATTTTTTCTATTACAATCTATGCAATTATTCTTTCTTTTTTAGTATTTAAAATAAAAATATACCTTTTTAGTTTATTGGTGAGCTTTCATTAAATGTTTACAACTAAAAATGTAAATTGCATAATAATGTTATTCTGATTTATTTTATTGGTTTCGGTTTTTATTTAATTATTTTATTGATTATTAAACATAAAATTATAATTAAATTGAATTAAAATTAAAAACTTTAAGTATACAGATCTATCCATTATATACTCTAATTATTTGTTTTCTTATAGATAATTCGCTACTAGCTTCAAAATGTAAAAAAAAAACAGAGTTCATTATTGAGAAAACTCAAAGTGATAGGTGTGAAAGATTACCTGAAATGTTACAAACAAGCGGAAACAATTTTTCTCTCTGTTGCGGAAGCAATATTTAGCATAATGCAACGAAAATTAACTCATATTTCTTTAGTGAACAAATAAAATTTTGCAAGGAAATATATCAATGATGAGGAGAGGTTTACCTAAACCCTAATTATTATTTTTACGGTGTAAGTAACTTACTTATTTCCCTAATGAAATATGACATGTCGCTATTAAATGCCACTTGAAATGCATTGTTTATGATTACGAAAAATAGAACAATTAGGATGGGGGATTATCTGAAACGTCAATATTCATTTAATAGCAATTAAACTGAACACATATGTCCTATTGATATTATAACATTAAGGGAATAAACATGACGTTGAAAACGTTTAATACAAGTAAATAAATAATATATAAAATATACATATATATATGTCAACTACGATGCTAAAAAATTGGCATAGTTTACGAGGTTTCTGTTTGATTGACTTTCAATATTTACTGTTAATTTAATTATTTACGATATCAAATAATAATCACACAAATAATATATATATATAATGAAACGAAACACTTGCAGACTGGAGAAAGAGTGTAGTGAACACTAAAAATAATTTATTTTTTTTAGCTTTATAATATACATACTTACACACATATATATATATATATATATGTGTGTGTGTGTGTGGTATGAGAGTATGTGTATACATGTATATTTGAATATATAATGGTATAAATGTAAGCGTTATGTAAGTGATTGGGTACGTTTGATGTGGGTGTGGTGGGGACCGGACACCCTTTGATGGAACATTACCTCCTTATGTAAGGGCAAAACGGACAGGCGTCATTGCAAGTACTGGGTAATGAAGACTGAATGGATTCCGTTCCCTTACACTGAAAATTCTTCAAGTCAAAAAATAATTCACAGCGTTTACACACACAACGTAAACACAATTTCAGTTTGGTTAATAAGCAGTTAAAGACAAGCACAAATTCCATGATTCAGCAGGTTGCATAATCTTTTACATTTTCGAAATACGGCTTCCGCAATTGCACAATAGACTGCAGTTGTACATCACACAGACGTAAGCCCAAATGTAGGAACGACATGTAGCAGCAGAAAAATATTTAGATATCTTCTCTTCCTCTGCAGGAACTGATAACTATTTCTATTCTTCTCCCAAATTTCTCGTTACTATATATACCAGGTATGCAAGTTTAAAATGTCGTATTAATTCCAATAGAATGCGCTCTTAGCCTATTGAAGGATTTGCTTATCTCTAAACGCTATTTTGTTTGTTACTCATTTGTTTACAAAAGTCAGTTGTTTTTAAGTCGTTTACGTGGACGTATCATACCTTTCTTTGGTGTTAAAAATGTCTAATTTTAAGCCAAATAAAGAGCATTTGCGGCATGTCATGATTTTCTTATTTAATCAAAAGAAAAAGGCATCTGAATGTCATCGAATTTTTGTTGAGA
>KZ808449.1:102352-112593 GCA_000696205.2 Oncopeltus fasciatus | reverse complement strand
TATATATATAGTTTTTAAATTAATTTAGTCATTTTCTAATTACTATGAAGCCAATTTTTTCAAATTTAATATTGATTTGTGGGTGGTAGCTTTATATGAAACATAATATTTTTAATGAGCTAAAGTACTTCAAAGACATTTTCTCAGGATTTTTCTAGAAGCATAAAATAAAAGTATTTTTATTCTGTTTTCTTTAAAAATGAAAGGAGCACTTCAAATACCCCGATTTGACAGGTATTTTGGGATCTATTTCCATCGCAACAGAATGACTGAGAAGTCTGTGTGGAAGGTTAAGAAAGGTTAAGCTATGCTGATAAAGGGGGTGGAAAAACTCCACCCACCCCCGCATCTTGAAGGTAGGGGTAAAATAATAAATAAAACAAGTATTCCTTCAAGAGATAAGGAAGATAAGGCACAGAGTAATCCCACGAGGAGAAGTACGCGACTACTCCGATGGCTGAGCTGTTACTGTTACAAGAAACATGAGATATCTGCTTTGAGAACAGGACTCCTCTGCGATGCCATTTATTTATTTGTTACTTGGTCTTATCAGAAAATCCTAAATTTCCATGTAAAGTTAAATTAGATACATACATTAACTACTATGCTGAGGGATAGGCTAAGTTTATTATTATTATATTAAGTATGCCCTGGCTGATAGATATTCGTTTTAAGAAATTAAATGTTACTTTTCAATTTTTGATTAAAATTTAAAAAAAAAATGCCTTTATTTGGTAATTTTAGCTATGAAATTTTGATAAACCCCTGCCCCTATTGTTGATTATGCTTGCAGTCAGTAGATAGAATCGGAGAAAATATATTTATATTTCATTTGAGAAAATTATCTCGTGAAAACAATTTAAATTGCTATATTGCTTTAAATTCCCTAAATAATATATTCTGTTTATTGGGGCTATAAATAAAGTGTGATCCTGAGAATAGAGGGTTATATATATTATTCATATCATGCCTCATATCCAAATTAACCTATTTATTTAACAAAAAGAAACAATTAAATTGTGGATTCCACTTAGGAAGCAAAAGTATGGCCCGACAAACGACAGAGAAATAATTATGTATTTAAAATTGGGCTTTGTAAGAGAGAAACGTGTTGTATCTGACACAAATCTTCAAAGAGAGGTATTTCATTTCGCTCAAGTCGCTTTAATTTATATTTCTTACATAAGGGAGATAAAAGTAAAATTAAAAAAAAAAATTAGAAACTGTGGATACATAGCCCTGTTATAAAATGTGTTTATTAAAGAAATACATTTTCAACGCGAAGAGATAATGATTATTTTAATGTATTAGAATAAACTTAAGCAATAAACAAAAGAAATAATGCCAATAATCACAGAGACTGAACGAGCTAAGATAATTAAAAATTGTAAGTATTCATTTTCCTATTCCGAGTATGATCAGCTTGTAATTTTTTCAGCCCCACTCGAAATAAAATATTTTCAACATTAAAATATAATATATTACATTAGCATTATACTATATATATAGCAATCAGGAACAGGTGAGATAGAGATTGCAGTGCACACACAAAAAGAGAAAAAGAAAATATCACAAGGAGCAAAATTGTCGAGGATCTCTCGCCCTACGTCAGTGAGAAGTAAAGTGGGACTCTATTCAATGAGAGGAGAGTCTTCACTGAGGTGAGTTATTACTGAGACGTGTCTCTCTTCACTCCTCACTGACGAAGGGCGAGAGAATCCCGAAAATTTTGCTCCTTGTGATATTTTCTTTTTGTGTATGCATTGCACTCTCTATCCCACCTATTCTTGATTTTTATGTATCGTAGCCGCGAGTGTTTTATTTTATATATAGCATATATATATATATGCTATTTGCAACGAGGGTCCTCTACTGTTATAACACATGTTACCAACTATAACAAGTCATAACACCAACTTCTTAAACTATCTTCACTCCTAAAAATTCTTACCACTTAATCAAAATAAACTAACAAAAAAAAAATGTATAAACTAAAATTTCCCTCTTTTTATAGAACCCCCTTCACAAAATATTAAGAATTTAAAAGAAATTTAAGTAAGTAAAAAAAAAAATTGATACAATAATAAATAAATCCGAGCAATAATTTTCTAAATCGTGCATAAAAATAAGAGACCATTCTCTTTAGGGCCTACTCGACTCTCTTAAACACTGTTGATAAAATGAGAGAATACTCATCAGATTGGCCAAAAAAAAAAAAAAAAAAAATTAAAAATAACAACAATGGAAAAACATAACGCCCTTCCACCAGTATAGAATTTTAAATTAATCTCTTACTTCAGTTATAATTTTATTATAAAGTAGTCAACGCAATGCTACTAGAACAACCAATCATAAATATGCTTGTATTCTTACAACACAACTAGAACAGCACAAAGTCAGAAGCATGAGGTAAAACGTATTCTTGAGGAGCATGATATTTAGAGGGTTAAATATGAAAATGACGTCATAAATTAACCAAGGCTCTTATGACGAATAGGTTGGAAATGTATTGAAGGGATCATTAAGGAGCTGTGTTGTTGTATGTGTGATGGAGAGTGTTCTGCGGAACACTAGTTTCCCTCAACACCCCTCCACTTCCCCCAAAACAGTAGCCGTACGAGTCTTCCGAATTCCAGTTTACGCCCTGCCCCATTCACCCCCAAACAAACATTTCACACAAGAACAACTCACTTATTTACTTTTACAACTCCCCCACCTGTGGTCACAATACCCCTGCAACTCACACACAGTGGCCGAAGCATTGAATCCTTCATTGACTTCTGTCAACATTCCCTCCCGAAACTCCCTTACTCTCTTGTTCCTGGCGGGTGAGTAACGATTGGTGAGAGAGCTCTCTCTCTCTCTCTCTCCGTCCATACGGCTATTCCTTCTCTAACCCTGTGGAGGATCGCTGAAGAGATCCATCTTACTCCATGTTAATTAGCCATAAGAATGTAAAATGACACAATTTCCTTAGTCATTTAAAAGAAAATATCGCGAGAGATATATTTCTATAATGTGAGTAATAAATAATTCTCTAAGGAATCTTAGGGAACTATATTGCCTGATGGACTTTAGTGTTAGAGTACTTGTGATACTAAGTGGTTTTAACATAATACTTAAATAAATATTTATTACACAAAATTCTACAACTCTTAAACTGCTTTTCCACATAACTGATGAATTTTTCAGGCATTTGTCATAGCGTGGCACAAGTTTCTGTATACCTTCTTAATAGAAGTTGGAGTTGGTGGGAGACATTTTCTTTCAGCCCTTCGTCATTGTGTTGAAGTGTTGACCGCCAACTTGAGATATAAGAACAGATCAAAGTCGCTGGGAGGTAGGTCAGGGCTGTACGGAGGATGGTCAAACACGTCCCAGCCAAATCCCTGTAGGAGGTCTTTGCAGTCACATTTGCAGTGTGTGGTTGTGCGATGTCGTGAAGAAAAACAACACCTTTTGACAGCTTTCTACTTTCCTAGCGTTCAGAAAACAAATCTCAGATCTGATTTCACATTTTCGACGGGATTTTTAATCGATAACGACATTGTAAACAAGCACAACAAAGCGTACGTGGCTGACAGTGATCTCAAAATGGCGCAGTTTTCTCCTCATTGATACAGAGCGTCTACCGCGCATGTGCGGAACTACGATCACAGCACTGAGGCGGAGATAAATTGAAACTGAACTTACTTTCTGGACGTACCTCGTAATTAAAGTTTTACAACAGAAAAAGAGCTGAATAATTCTGTCTGGTAATAATGATAAAACCTTATTCTTATAACAGTGAATAACCGTTTCCAAGCAAATACTTAGCCCGTCACTAGACTTTTAAGATGCTGAAACAGTTACTTATCCATAAGTGGGTGGTCAGAAGTTTGGAATCGTCAACACAGCTGCTGAGCCGGCCTGGAGGCAGTGTGCAGCACTGGACCTCTATTTCTTACCTTTTCGTACCACAACCTTACCAAACCCCATCATAACCTCTACAGCTGAACTACCTATAACCTCACTTCTATCGAGGACGGAGAGACGAGCCCAATCGGAGGACTACGTGGAACCAGTGGGGTCTTTATGGATGGAATGCCTAGTTCCTCCATCCTTAGAGCTCCTTCGCTGCAAAGGATTCAAGTAGTGTGCCTGAGACTAGCAGTCATCCATACTTCGGCTGTTTCTTACACAGCATTAATTGCAAACATCCTGTCTTAAATATTGAAGCAATTTAAAATTATTTTTATTCATAAGTATAAATGTAATGTGTGTTAACGTTAAGGTATGGGGTGTCGCCTAGCCTTCAAACATCCAACGAATCTAGTCCTTTTAATCCAAAACCCTCGGTATAATTACAAATGCTCCCTATTACGTATACAATTCACCCTTTTCCACAGTAAATCATCGTAATCCACTAGCACAGACTTTGTCTTCCAACTCCAAACCCTACAACTCTTTCCGTCGACTCAAACGAAGTTGGCCTCGTGAACTCCTGGAGACATTAGAGAATGGTGACATTTATCACCATCTCTTGCCATTGTAATTTTATTCTTTATTTTTCATTATAATTAAATTACAGAATGTTGTCATGTTAACAGAATGTAATAAACGAATAAAAGTCAGGAAAAAAAAGATAATAAGAAATTTTGTTTTTATAGTTAATTAATGACCAAATTGTAAAAGAAAAAAAAAGGTGAATATTAATTACAATAAGCCACCAAAACACTCTTACTTGCACAGAAGAACATTTAGGCTTAATGCTACCGTTAACAATTATTGATATCCTTGTATTAAAATGTACAATTATTATATAGACCTCGGTGAGGCAAACCGGACCAGCTGACCCTCTAAACCACATAGGCCCTAATCCCGTAGAATTAATTCGCACACCTGGGAGGTCAGGAGATCTCTAGGGCGGCTTTCTGACATGGCGGAATTAGGGCCCGCGTATTGCAGAGGTCAGCAACTTCTCGCTAGTAGTTAGATAATGCGGATTCGAGTCCCGTCGTAGCCTAAAATTTATTCTCCAAAAGTGTATGTGTGTGTGTGTGTGTGTGTGTGAAATGTTATCGAAGATTAGAAGAAAACTAGATGTAAAGTTTAGTAAACTAAACTCTTATTTAACTTCGGCCAAATTTATTTATTGTATCCGTCATGATATTACAAGATGTTAAGAAACAGAATGTAATAAATAAAAATTTATTTAAAAAAAAATATAAAACTTTGGCCAAAATGGATAATGTGACAGTTTGCTATACAAATAATAGTTTTTTTAATGTTATAAAATTACACTCAAACCCTTTTTTTAGCAATGATAATAACAACGAAATTATGAAATTTGGTCAGCTACATACTCCTTCTTCCTCATGATATATTTCAGCAAACGAATTCGTCAAACCGTCAGATAAAGAAAATTAACTAATAAAATTCATTAAATATGTATATATATATATATATATATATATATATATATATATGTATATAATTTTTACAGAACTATATTTTTATCGTCTAGAAAGAAGGATCAATAAAAATTCGTTTAAATCAAAAATAATAGCGACGTAAATAGCATTAATTTCCTGCTGGATGTCTGCAAAGAGGCTTAATTTGAATATTTTGTAAAAATTTTTATCAATGGATTAATATATATTTAAACGTATTACGCTAAACTCATGAATAAAAAGTCCAATCTTACGATATAGAACAAACTGACGCTCTACAAAACCTTATCACGACTAATCTGGACTTACGGAGTAGAAATCTGGGTTGCCACAGAGCCTTCCAATATCCAACAAATCCAGTCCTTACAATCCAAAACCCTGAGAATAATTGCAAATGTTCCCTATTACGTATCCAATTCATCCCTTCACTACTATCTTAATATCCCTTTTCTTCAAGACTTCATTTCTTCCCGCTTCACCCTTTTCCACAGTAAACTACCATACCATCCTAATCCACTAGCACAGACCTTGTCTTTCAACTTCAACCCCTACAACCCTCCCCATCGGCTCAAACTGTCTGTAAAGAATTTGAGAGTGATGTCATTGGTCTCCTTCTTTCAATTAGGTAAATATTAGAACTCACACTTCGCTCTATTTCAATAATTTAAAATTAATCTTCTTTGTATAATCTAAAACTAATGGTTGTGTACAATTAACTTAGTATAATATTCTACGCTAAATCATCTTTTATTAAGAGCCATAAGTATTTTGAAACAATAATATCCTTCAGCGGTTGAAAAGCCCATGAGTTGAAAAAAAGTCTAAAAGTAAGAATAAAAACTCAAGTTTATAAGAATAATTTAAAATATGTCACAAGCAGTGATTAATTTTCCGGAAATTCTGTTTAATAATTTAATAAAATTATAAGAACATCCGAAGAAAGTATGTTTGTTATGTATGTATAGAGGGGATGTGACGAAATGTGGTTTATGAGGTTATATATGGGGGGGGGGGGTATCATGAGGGCTAGTAGTATATAGTGTGAGTAGGGGTAAGAGGTACACGGCAAACAAGCTCCACTCGCAAATTGGCGCCATACAGCCTTCTCTGATTGGCCAGTATTGTACTCTGGTAGCCTTGAGCCAACCCGTATCGTCCTTCTCACACACAAATTCCCCTTCAAAATCCTGAATGGGTAAATAGGGTATATTTCATTACCTGATACATTATTTTATTCTTATCAACAATTTTTTAGTTACAGTTATTCAATTTATTATCTTCGTTGTTTGTGAATTTTCAGAGTGTTTTAAAAAAGAAATAAATTACTTTGGTTCATAAAAAAAAAAATTAATTTTAATTTCCAAAGTTCTTCCTCAGAATGAATTTTAATTTGAAATTACCTCAAAATTTTCTTTAATTTAATAACAATAAATCTATAGACCAAACTAAAAACATATTTTTATTTTGTGCTTCAACAAATATAGAATTATAAATACAATAAATGCAAGGGAATAGAATTTAAAAAATTTACTGCTTCAGCCGGGATTGAGGTAGTAAGATTTTTTTATTCTATTCCCTCGCATTTATTGTATAAAAATTAATGTGTGATTAATTACCATAGCTAATGCTGTATTTAAAAAAAAAAATATAAGGAAAAAACGAGAGACTAATAAATAGCTGACAGTGTTAGCTCCTTCGAGCATAAGACGATGCATTCGTCTTACTTGGGGGTTTAGACTCGGAGTAAAATGCGGGTAGTAGAGTGAATTATCTGGCTAGGGTCAGTGTTGTAAAGGATAGTATACTTGCCCGGTAAGCAAGACATCCGGGTTCGTGTCCAGGCTAAGATAGTAAGATTTTTTAAATTCTATTCCTTTGCATTTATTCTATAAAATTAATGTGAGATTAAATACCACAACTAATGCTGTACTTATAGAATTATAAAGTATAATATAAAAAAGTTTGTTAGTTAAAAGCTTGGCAAAACTTTTTTTAAATTGTTTGTTATGTTTAAATAAAAATTATACTTATAAATTATCTTGGAATTTAAATTATATTTATTATGTTATTATAAAAAAAGTAACAACAAATTAAAACTTTATTTAGCATGTGATGGTGTCAGAAATATCTTTATACATCACATTTCCCCTTGACATAAGAATGTTTTAAATATCACAACTAGAGTTACAAGGTAGCTCATAGAATCGGTTTCTGTCTCGCAATCCTGACGCTGCGGGTTCAAATTTAGCCTTGGGCAAGCTTTTATCAGTAAATTAAAGTTTCTCCTTTGCCATGGATGTTTAGAATGGGATGGCAACCTGCAGCTAGCTCCTGCCTCCATGACCATAATTGGTTGCTATCTATTTAAAGAAACAACTCTCGTTCAATATTTACTATTGGACTCGAAAATAACCATAAACCTCGTTAAAATTTTAATTATAGAACCCGGTGGACAGAATCTAACTTATGGGCATACTCAGCCCCTGTTTTTTATGCTGGCTCATACCCATAGTCTCGGCCCATTCAAAATTTGTATTATCGCGAGGTGCATGACACAAACCTCTCTCGATAACACGACTGAAAAAGATCCTCTTCCCAATCAATGGCTTTCCTTCTAACTCTGTTCGTATTGTTACATCAAACTTTTACGATCCCCGCACATGTTCCACTTCTCCGATTCCCTCTACTCATCCAGTGACCACTCCTCTACCAATGGGTAGAATAATGATTCGCTCACTCTCTTATAATCCTAAGCTCAGAGGTCGTCCACAGTTATGTCCAATTACGGCCTCTACATATTTCCCCCAAGGACCATTTGCCCTTTTCCCAACTTTTTTACGCAGTTTCTAAAGCTCCTTATTGAGAGACCGAACTCTGGCTTCATTTATATCCGAAACAAAGAATAATCTCAATAAACTAATCAAACGACACCAAAACAGCATAAAGAACGTCAAAATAAATGCTTCTGCATGCACTCTTCCACCACGCTATTATTAAAACCGCCCATTCACTTTTGATAATGCTTTTGCACCTAGCAGCCTAGAAACTCATACCTATACCTAGCAGCCATACCTAGCAACTTATACCAAGTAACTATACCTAGCAGCTATACCTAGCAACCTATAACTAACAACCTATAACAATCACCCCTATACCTATACCTAGCAACTCATACCGATGCCTAGCAGCTGTACCTAGCAAACTAGCAACTATACCTAACAAACTGGACTTATACCTATACCTAGCAGGTATACCTAGAAAACTAGCATCTTATACCTATATCTAGCAGCTATGCCTAGCAAACTAGCAACTTATACCTATACCTAGCAGCTGTACCTACAAGCATACTATCAACTGATACCTAGTAACCCTGACTTCTGAAACATTTCTCAACGAATGGCTTTATTACTTACACCAATGACAGACAACACAGATGGTACATTTCATTTATTTTGCAAATATTGCAACGAAATGGCTTCTGTTACAAAACGCTGATGACGGCTCTTTTCAGTTGACTTCGAAGCAGGTACCTGTTTTAATTCCGTCTCTTGACTGGTCTCAATCTCTTCTCTTTGATCTGCAGAGAGAATATTACCCCAATCCTTCTAATTCCTCCTTTGATTTGTCATCTTAATGTGACAAGACACATTAAATTACACACAAGTTACGTATCTAGATTTTTAATCTTCTGATAAAATATATTATACATTTTTTTAACAATTATAAATGTATTTCATTTCTGCAATATATTAAAAAGTTCGTCTTTCCTTCCTAGTATCATGCTCATTTGAATAAAATATTAAATTTAAATATAAGTTCAAATGGAGAGTTTTGACCGTAGATATTATTATTAGATGATTTTAGTTGGGGTTCGTTTAAAGTAGATAAAAAAAATACAAATTTAATTTTTAAAAAAGTGTATTTTTTTAAAGATTATCTGCCAAGGTTTCGGCTTACATTGTAAGCCATCTTCAGGGCTGCCTATCATGAAGACGAGAGAGGACGTCTTCATCAGTCATAGAAATGTGAACTTAGGGACAGGACGTCCTCTCTCGTCTTCATGATAGGCAGCCCTGAAGATGGCTTACAATGTAAGCCGAAACCTTGGCAGATAATCTTTAAAAAATACACGTTTTTAAATTTGTGTTTTTTGGATCTACCTTGACCGAACCCCAACTAAAATCATCTAATAATTAAATTTAAATGTGTTACTACATTTATTTATAACTTTATTCTCATATTTTTTTTCCGTTTTTGTTTGACGAGCTCTGATCAGTGTGTTAAAAGGTGAACTAAAACCCACTCATACCTGGGGTAAAGAACAAATAAAATAATAACCCATCATTTTTAGCCTACGTTTATTCTACATTTGAAATCCTACGTATTTAGTACGTTCATGTAATATACTTCTTTAAATAAAGTTTCAAGTAAATTACTTTCATTTGCTTATAACTATAGAAGATAATTATTGGAATTTGGAATAAAAACATATTTCATTATTTTAAACTTTCTTTTATAGTTCTTATTAATATTTTTATATATTATTATTTCTATATAGATATACACAGTACATTGTGTTGAAAAAAAATTTTTGTGTTTTAGAAATAAGATATTATACTTATTAATGTAGTTAAATAAATTGTCAATAATAATATATCATAAAAATAATGTTATTTTCTTAAAATGGAGAGTTTTTGACCGTATAGATATATATTTTTACCTTGGTGAAGGTAGATCCAAAAAATACAATTTAAAAATGTGTATTTTTAATTATCTGCTAGATAAATTTTTGGATCTAACTTGACCAAA
>KZ808449.1:53295-64613 GCA_000696205.2 Oncopeltus fasciatus | reverse complement strand
TATTTATGTATTTATATATTTTTAAAGTGTTAATTAATTTATTAGTGGCTTAATATTACTATATACGAATTAAATAACTTCAACCTATATACCCTCTAAAATTGTAAAACAGTAATTCTTTTGATAAATTTTGTTTTCGTTGAGGTATTTAATCCCACATAAATTTTTAAACAATAAATGCATAGGAATAGAACAAGTGTCTAATAAATAGCTTGACAATGTCAGCTCCTTCAAGCATAAGACGATGTATTTGTTTTTCTCGGAGGTTTAGACTCTCGCTAGTATGCTCGGAATTTAGTAAGCTGTCTGGCTAGCCCTTGTGGTGCAAATGGTTAACGCGTTTGCCTGGATGACAAGAGATTCTGGCTGAGACAGATAGATTTTTTATTCTATTCATTGTTTAGTAATTATTTTGGTTTATACTTATTAAATTAAAATAAATCTTAGTTATTATTATTTCACAGTATGTAACCTTGCTATAAGTTGATGGGAGAAAAAAACTATTTTATTTATGACAAGAGAACCTAATTATTCTTTTACAGTAAAAAAAAAAAAAAAAAAAATGTGGGCTTCCCTGTTAGGAAGTTATCTCTTCTGTGAGTTATGCCTGAAATGTTATGTCCTGAAAGTGGTGAAATTAGTCCTTTGATATAGCTGAATACTCGCAATTAAAGGACAAGCCATCTCATTAGAATACTCAGTGATCTTAAAAATAAGAAATTTTGTCACAGAACATTTATGATAATTAAGTGTAGAAATACTTCAAAAGTAAAAAATAGCTGAAAATAAAATATTCTAGTACTTTAAATGCTCTTATCTTTTTTTTTCTCTCTCTTTCATGAATTCTCCTTCAGAAAAAATAATTCAATTTTTAAAATATTTCATATTTTTCGAAAATTCCTATCTGCACAAATTACAAACATTAATCAGGTATAAATAAAACAAGGAACACACGTACAGCTCAACTTACATTGCATAACCTTTGTTCCTATACCTAAGTACATCAAAGTACTACAAAATGGCTATTACTAATTCCTTTTAAATTGTAAATGAAAAATAAAAAGGTTTATTTTATAATAATGACTGGATAAATAAAAAATAAAATTTTAATTTATTCCAATTTGAAGTAATTTTAGAAAAAAAAATTTTACAATGCAACCATGTGTATATAATCATTTTTATGTTTGGAGGTTTCTTAGCCGTCGGTTACTTTGTCAGCTTATTTCTGCACTCTGAGATGTGACCATAAACCTCTCTCGGAGATCTCTCCAGATATCGCTTTCGCCCTGATGATGACTTATAAAGTCAAAACGTAGGATATAATAAAATAAAATAATTACATTGTTAAATAAAATTATAACAATTTTGGAGTGTTTCATTGATCTGATCCTGGCCGAAACCCTGAATAATTTCTCCAGCTCAAATTTTTTAATATACCATGGTAAGAATGCAAACAACTAATTAAGTTTTTTCAAGTGGAGTCAGTTTCTGGCTGTTTACTTATGTTTATGAACCTAAAATAAATTTTTTAGTGTCATTAATAGAACAAAATACTGAGGATGTGTATAAATGATCCATTCCTTATTCAGCCCTGAAGAAGCCTCAAAAGCTACAATGTACTTTTGTTTCAAAGGCATAAAAGAAATTTCGTATTCTCGCAAGTATTTCGTACCATCCTTCATGACATCCTTTATCCAAAATACAAAATAAAACAATCGAAACAGGTATTTTCTGCAAGATTTCAAATTTTCATGCAAATCTCCAAGAACATCTCAGTTCTCACTTATTT
Source organism: Oncopeltus fasciatus (assembly GCA_000696205.2). NCBI lineage: Eukaryota > Metazoa > Arthropoda > Insecta > Hemiptera > Lygaeidae > Oncopeltus > Oncopeltus fasciatus. The sequence goes on along the minus strand of KZ808449.1, from coordinate 62,824 downwards.
TTTCTGGCAATTCACAGGCATTCCGAGTTATATATAATCAACTTAACTATAGGAATCCAAAGTCATTGGCCCTCACCAGCACCCTAATTGCGGATCTTTTTCGCAGTAGACGACCATATCCAGCCTCAAGCCGTAAGATTAGAAAGTATGGTTTTTCAGTTCAGTTTCAGAAAAAAACGTCAAGTCCGGGAAGGACCAACCACACTAAAAGCTAAAAAAGCTCGAATGAGCAAATCAAAATTCAAAGCGATGGCGGCCATATTTTTCGACATTCATAGGATTGTGTATCTTTACTGGGTTCCTGAAGGTCAAACTATTAATCAACATTACTACCGTTAGGTGCTTCCTCAACTTAGCAAAGGAGTAAAGATAAAACGACCCGTTCATCAATGCACCGACTCACAATCCATTGCCTGTCAAAATGTTTTTAGCCAAGTACAATATCCCAGTTGTAGACCTTCCGCCTTATTCCCCTTATCTGGAATAACCATGTGACCTGGCCTCATGTTCAACTGATTGCTTTCCTGCAATCAGTCTATGGGTTTTCCAGTTCTTTAGGTTAGTTAGGTATTGAGGATCAAAACCTTCATATTTCTCTCCCCTTTATTGTGATTTTTATGGTTCATGAGTCTCTTTTTTATATATAAATAAATAAATTTGATTGGTATTTGACCGAAAATTTAGTAAATGCAGGCCGAAAAAATGACCAATATAATCAGCTTAAGTATTTTTATTTAAATATAAATGAATAAATTCCGTTCGATTCCTTTACATTGCGTAAAATGCGTAAACTCATTTCAAATGATGTAGAATCATGAATTTACCGTGCATTAAGTTATTTCAGAGGGAATTTGTGAATACACAGTAAATTGAGAGGAATGTCACGAGTTGAGGTGCGTGGTCAGGATGATGAGATGGGGTCGGCAGCCGTCAGGGCCAGCCCCGTCATACCTTGATTGCATTCCTTCCAGGACCTCGGACAGGATATCCCTCTGCTTCCTTCGGAAGGCCCTTCGGGAAGCTTCATTAGCAATGGACGCCAAAATTATACCGAAAGCTCATTTAATTCATACTCAAAGGAACTAAACCCAAGGATACCGGAGTTCAGCAAATGACATGAATTTACAACAAAGCAGCGGTCTTTCAGTTTAAAATCAATTTTAGTTTATGAAATAAACATTCTATGTTTGATATAATTAATTAAAATCTTAAAACCATCTGGGTATATATTTTTTTAATATATTTCAAGACACGTGAAATCCTATAATGGGAAAATTAAGTGCAGGGTATCTTGACGTATCCAGTATCAGCTATACTGGTGAAGTTGCAGTGCTGGAAATACCGATGGAATGCGAATGGAGTCACTCGTCCGAGAGCTCACCGACTGAGTGACCCACTTTCTATGGATGATGGCAGAGTGATGCCGTCATGGTGCAGGGTATCCTGACGTATCCAGTATCTGCTTTACTGGTGAAGTTGCAGTGCTGGAAATACCGATGGAATGCGAATGGAGCCACTCGTCCGAGAGCTCGCAGGCTGAGTGACCCACTTTCTATGGATGATGGCAGAGTGATGCCGTCANTGTGCATTTACCAATTACGCTTTCAGGACGAGCTGGTCATCTCATTAAATTCCCTCTACACTAAAGAGAGCGTAACACACGAGAAAGACGAGAACTTAGTCTTAAACTCGAAGGAGCTGTCATTGTCCAACTATCTGTCGACACTCGTCATTTACTTTATTTAATTTTTGTATTGAAAAATTTTATTTGGTTGTGGTTTTTTCCTATGTAAATTTTAAAAAAATTATTGAGAGGGAATGGAATGAAGAAATCTTTCTGTCCCAGCCAGGAATCGAATTTGCATTTCCTGCTATCCGGGCCGGTGTACCTAAATGTTATGCTACCAGGAAGCGCTAGAAAACTCATTAAATTTTCTCTATACGATCGAGAGCCTAACCGACGAGAAAGACAAGAACTTCGTCTTAAACTCGAAGGAGCAGACACTGTCAAAATATTTTTCGACTTTCGATATTTACCTTATTTATTATTTCTTTACAAATAATTTATTTTTTGTTTTTAATCTCACGTAAATTTTAAACAATTAATGGTAGGGAATGGAATATAAAAATCTATCCCTCCCAGCCAGGAATCAAACCTGGATCTCATGCTATCCTGGCCGGTGTACTTACCTGTTATGCTACCAGGACGCGCTGGATTTCGCATTAAAATTCCACTACACTAGCCAGAACCAAACCCACGAGAAAGACGGGAACTTTGTCCTAAACTCGAAGGGGCAGACATTGTCAGACTATTGTTTACTCATGATATTAACTTTATACAATTTTTTTAATAAATATTTTATTTGGTTGTGGTTTTTACCCTACGTAAATTTTAAACAATTTATGTGAAGGAATAGGACAAAAAAAATTCTATCTTTCCTAGTTATAAATCTAACCTTGATCTCCTGCTCTCCAGGCCGGCTCACTAACATATTATCATAACAGGACGCGCTAGATATCTCATTAAAGTCCCTCTACTTTAGCGAGAGTCTAACCCACGAGAAAAACGGGAACTTTGTCTTAAACTCGAAGGAACTGACTTTGTCAATCTATTTTTCGACTCTCGATATTTACATTATTTATTATATCTTTACAAATAATTGATTTTGTTGTGGTATTTTATCTCACGTATATTTTAAACAATTAATGGTAGGGAATGTAATATAAAAATCTATCTCTCCCAGCCAGGAATCGAACCTGGATCTACTGCTATCGTGGCCTGTGCACTTACCTGTTATCCTACCAGGACGCGCTAGATATCTCATTAAATTTACTCTACACTAGTGAGAGCCTAAGCCACGAGAAAAACGGGAACTTCGTCTGAAACTCGAAGGACGTGACATTGTCAAACTATTTGTTGACTCTTGATATTTACTTTATTTAATTTTTCTTTATAAATATTTTATTTGGTTGTGGTTTTTATCCCACATAAATTTAAAAAAATTAATGATAGGGAATTGAATACAAAAACAGTTTGTCCCAACCAGTATATGAACCTTGATCTCCAGCTATTCGGGCCGGTGCACTTACCAGTGATGCTACTAGGACGCGCTAGATATCTCACTAAATTCCCTTTACACTTGCAAGATCCAAATCCACGAGAAAGACGAGAACTTCGTCTTAAATTTGAAGGAGCTTACATTTTCAAACTATTTGTCGACACTCGATATTTACATTATTTAATTTTTCTAAACAAATACTTTATTTGGTTGTAGTTTTTTTATCCCACATAAATTTTATACAAATTATGAGACGGAATAGAATAAAAAAATCTATATTTGCCGGTCTAGAATGGAACCAGGACATACTGCTATCCAGGCCGCTGCACTTTCCAGTTATGTTACCAAGACGCGACAGTATCTCATTAAATTCCCTCTACACTAGCGAATTCCTAATCCACGAGAAAGACGAGAACTTTTTCTTAAACTCGAAGTAGCTGACATTGTCAATTTAAATGTTGCCTCTCGTAATTTACTATATTCAATTTTTCTTTACAAATATTTTATTTGGTTGTGGTTTTGTATCTCTCGTAAATTTAAAACTAATTATGAGAGGAAATAAAATGAAAAAATCTATCTCTCACAGCCAGGATTCTTCATCTTAAACTCGAAGGAGCTGACATTGTCATACTATTTGTTGACGCTTGTCATTTACTTTATTTATTTTTTCATTATAAATATTTTATTTGTTTGTGGTTTTTTATCCCACGTAAATTTTAAACAATTAATGAGAGGGAATAGAATAAAAAAATCTATCTGTTTCAGCCAGGAATCGAACCGGGATCTCCTGCTATCCGGGCCGGTGCATTTACCAGTTATGCTACCAGGACCCTCTAGATATCTCAATCAATTTCCTCAACACTAGCGAGAGCCTAACCCACGAAGTTCTCGTCTTTCTCGTGAAATCAAGGAAATCATCAGAGCACATGAATATCCCTGTATGGGTACCAGAGAGAGACTGATGTCAACACTGATGCAACAAGCGCTCAACTGACGAAATAAATTAAATTAAGCGTTTCCGGCAAAGCTTGAAGTCCAAATTAGGTTTCTACCAAGAATAACCTTCCAAGACTACACATTACACATTTAAACATTTTCACCATTATGTATTTATCATAAAATCTGAAGAGCATATAATCATCATATATAAAATTCAGTACTTTTTTTTTCTTTCCATTTTTACAGATTGACATTGAAGCTATCTGTTAAAGATCTATTGAAATGTTCCAAAGGTCTATGTATGGTATTTCCATGAAGAACTCTATGGGTCAGCTAAAATAATAAGGTCAGCTGTTGGTATACGAGTAACAGTTAAATAAGAAACATATGATTAGTTTCTATTTTCTTTAGTGCTTTGTCCTTTGCATTTGAATGCATTAAGTCTGTATCTAGTGGGCTGTTGTGTTATCAGTGGCCTTTATCTGGTTCTCTAGAGTTTGAACGTCATAAATAAATAGATCCGCGTCCTTTGAAGTTTGAGCCCCTACCTCATATTCGCCGTAAGCTCAAAGTAAACATTGCTCGTGTTCACCTGTAACTCATCAGTCCACGAAGAAGCACTGGGTGGAAAACGGGTGTAACGTGTTTTGGGAAGTTGAATTTGGAACTACACATCAACATCTGATTCTCTCTACTCCTCGCTAACAATCAGCTGGACATTTGTGTAAGTATTTTCAAGATGTTTAACTAATAATAATTAATATAATTAATCAAAGTTATTAGGAGGTTATTTATTATTTTTTCGGGGTCAAGAGAAAAATTTATTTAAAATACTTGTGCAATAAACCGCTTTTAGTAGCGGAAAACTACTCATAATATTCACTTTGTCATATAATTACTTAATTTTGTTTTAAAAAGAAAAAGTTAAATGGCACCAATGAAAAAAAAAATGCAAATAGTAGATTGTAGATTTACAATAGATTATATTTAGAGATATTTAAGGATAATTTTAATAATATTATACTACATAAAAAGTACTTAAATAAGCTGAATTATTGAAACTATAGCTTTTGAAAATCATCCAATACTGGAAGAAATGTTGGACCTACTAAGTAAAAAATAAACTTTCAAAACTATATTCAATTGAGAAATCTCCGGCCAGAGTAAGTACTTTGGTCTAGAAAATATAGTTGTGATAACATTTTAACACCCTTTTTTTTTATATTTATATTCTTAAAGAATCATGAAAATCCGTCCAAAAGGATAAAGACTATCTAGAGAGTATTGTGTGTTGATGAAGATGATGACCGCCCGGGTCGCCATTCGACGTCCAAAACGGATGAAAATTTTGGTTCGGTTGGTCATTTGGTTCGATTTGACCATCGGTTAACAATTGCTGAAACTGTTAGAAATGACAAAAAATTCGTAACTCAAATTTCACATGACAATTTGAACATGCAAAAGGCGTGTGCAAAAGGGTGGCCTAAAATTCTCAGAATCGAACCAAAAAAAAAGCACTTAAAAAAGTGTGTACTGACACTTAGTTGCCATTAAAAAGTGACCCGAACTTCTTGGCAAGAGTCATAACAAGTATAACAAGAGAGATAAAGAATCTAGGTTTTTCACTTACGATCCCGAAACAAAACGTCAATCCATGCATTGGAAAGGATTAACCTCAACAAAAGCTAAAAAAGCTCGAATGAGCAAATCGAAATTCAAAGCGATGATGGCCATTTTATTCGACATTCATGGGATTCTGTACCTTCACTGGGTTCCTGAAGGTCAAGCTATTAATCAAAATTACTACCGTGAGGTGCTTGCTTTCCTCAGCGAAAGAGTAAAGATAAAACGACCCGAATTGTGGAAGAACAAGTCATGGGTTATCCATCAAGACAACGTACCGGCTCACAATCCATTGTCTGTCAAGATGTTTCTAGCCAAGTACAACTGGGATAGTTTTAGACCATCCGCCTTGTTCACCTGACCTGGCACATTTGTGACTTTTATCTGTTGCCCAAGGGCAAATCTGCATTAAAAGGAACAAGATTACAGTCCATTGAAGCTGTGAAAGAAAAAGCAGGAGTTCACAGAACAAGACTTCAAGCACTGTTTCCAACCATGAAAAATTCGCAGCTCTATAAGGATAGAGGAGAGGTGTATATTGAAGGTGATGGATACTAAATTTGTATAAATTTAAAATAAAATATTCTACAGCAATATTCTCGTTATTTAGTAGCCACACCTCGTATACCGTTAGTCGCTATCTATTTTCAATGGAGTATGTGAAAAAAAACCAGTTGATTAGTCCTTCACAAACTTACTTCACGTTAGATAGTTGATACTAGTTTGTTGCCTCGAGACGCCAGCTATTGATCATGAAGTAAAATGAATTCGTCAAAAATAATTGTCTCACTGTTTAATGGCAATGTCTCAACTTCATTGTAAACAATTGTCAGGACATTTATAGTCGGAGGAATCAATGTAAGAGAAGTGGTCTTGTCACTTTGAGACATCCTCTTCATTTAGTTGTGACTTTTAATTTCAATGGCTGTATTAAATGTTACAAGGAAAACCATAGACCTCTATGGTCTCTCAGACCATCTGCTGAAGGATTAAACTTATACCGAAGTCTTTGAATAAATAAATAGAATAATACCCAATTATTTATGAACCATTAATGCGAGGGAATAGAATAAAAAATCGATCTGTCCCTTCCAGGACTCAAACCTGGATCTCCTGCTTTCAGGACCGGTATCCTTCCATTGCACCACCGGGACGAGCTAGATAACCTATTAAATTCCCAACACACTAGCGAGAGTTTTTTTTTAATTCTATGCTTGTGTAAAAAAATCTTGTGTAAAAAACAATTGTTTTGGGCCAAGAATAAAAAAAATATATATTTATTCTTCTTTCTTTATTCTATTCCGTCGCATCAATTGTTTAAAACTACAGCTAAATTAATATTGATAAATAATAAATATTAATTTAATAGATTAAACTAAATTGAACTAAATTAATATTTATAAATGAAAATAAAAAGTAAATAACGAGAGTTGACAAATAGCTAGACAATGTCAGCTCCTTCGAGCATAAGACGTATTTGTCTTCCTCGTAGGTTAGGCTCTCGCTAGTGTGTTGGGAATTTAATAAGTTATCTAGCTCACCCCGGTGATGCAATGGAAGCATACCGGCCCGGAAAGCAGGAGATCCAGGTTCGAGTCCTGGCTTGGTCAGATAGATTTTGATTCTATTACCTCGCATTAAATGTTTAAAATTTACGTGGGATAATAAACCACAACTAAATTAATATTTACCAATTACAAATTGTTTTTTTTTATGCACCCTGGACGCAATTCTGACAATTTTTTAATGTGAACTTATAATTAATTGTGAATTTTCTTTTTAAAAAAACTTTGAAACTCATAAATCAACTGTAATAAAACACCTGAATTTTATAACTTATTATTGTTTTTATTTATTGAATTTCGTTTGTTTAAATTCCATAATTTTAATGTAAATATATTTAAAACTAAAAATGGTTATGCTGGAGAAATTAATCAGGGTTTCGGCCAGGATCAGAAAATAAAATACTCCAAAATTGTTAGGTAGTTGATTTATACTTTAACTAGTGAGTCATAGTGAGGGCGATGATGATGTCTGGAGAGATCTCCGTAGAGAAGTTTATGGTCACATCTTAGTGTCCATAAATAAACTGACTAATTTGTCCAGCATAATACTCGACAGCCATGGTTATGTACACATGGTTACATTGTACAATTTTTTTCTAAAATTATTTTTAATAGGGAAAAATTAATATTTTATTTTCAAGATATAAAAAATGTCCGAGAGCTCGCAGGCTGAGTGACCCACTTTCTATGGATGATGGCAGAGTGATGCAGTCACGGTGCAGGGTATCCTGACGTATCCAGTATTTGCTGGAGAAGTGAAGATGCAGTGCTGGATACACCGATGGAATGCGAATGGAGTCCCTTGGCCGAGAGCTCACCGACTGAGAGACCCACTTATTTTCCAGCTGGCCCTTTCCATCGACCCTATGCAAATGTAATGGTCTTGCAGATATCTCTCCCGACGCCCCCAAGCACATACACACCCCTCCCTTAGGGCGACGAATTTTATTCCAGATTTTATCATCACCACTTCCAAGCCAACGTTTAAACTCTATTATTCCTTGTTATTGACATTAAATTTTATTATTATTGTTACGTATTTTTCTTATAGTCTCTTAGATTGTTCTCGTTCTATAAAGATGGGTTTGGGCCCATTCTATTAACACTATCTCGATAGAGAATCTCTATGTTATCCTCTCTATTTATAAAGTAATTTTATTTTTGTTTGGTGTATTTGTTAATTACCTACAATGGTGTGAGACATGATTCTATCGCACTTTTTTCTACTTCAAGTTATAATCACAGAAATGAAGTGAACCCCAACCCTCCTCACTTTCACTCTCTCTCTCTCTCTCTCTCTCTCTCACTATTTCTCTCTCACTCTCACTCTCTCTCTCTCTCTCTTTCTCCCTCTCTCTCTCTCTCTTTCTCTCTCTCTCTCACTCTCTCTTTCTCTCTCTCTCTCACTCTCTCTTTCTCTTTCTTTCTATTATACTTGTCCAGAATAAATAAAGGCTTGTACATTAGGCGAATGAAAATCAAATGAGAGGGACATTAACGTTTTACTGGTCTAACATTAAAATTGAAACTGTACTAGAATTTTAATAACGAATAAAGAATGAAAACAATCAATTAAACTTGGTATAATACGTGAAATACTTATTTACTGGTATTTAAGCTTATTTTTTACATCAATATTCAGGATGGACTTAAAAAGAGACCGAATTTAAATTTTTTTTCGTTATTGTCAGAAATATTAAAAAGTTTGGAGAAATATCCTGACGTATCCAGTATCTGCTTTACTGGTGAAGATGCAGCGCTGGAAATACCGATGGAATGCGAATGGAGTCACTCGTCCGAGAGCTCACCTATAAATGAAAATTTTAACAATATAATTTCTAATAATGTATATTCATTCACTTACTAACATAATACCTAATTTACGTCCTAGCCCTTACCATTTTTTTCGTGAATCCTAACGAACAAATAATGCCCAGAAAACAAATAAATTATGTTTTTAAGAATTGAATTGCTACAATTATAAATATTTTATGGCCCCTTAAGTAATACTATACTTTAGATTGGATATGTTGCCTATTGTTAGTCTTAATTTATAGTAGAATACTTTCATTACTCTATTTCTTGAGGCTATGACAATGTATTTTGCGTTTTATAAACCTATATATATATATATATATGAATGTGTATTCAAACTGTTCCCAGGCTGTCTAGCAAGCACATCAACCCACCTTGTGGGAGGTTACTTCCCCTAACCGCAACTACATCAACCCAATGGAAGATTGAATTACTCTGTTAGTTGCAGATTAGACGGGGTGAAAGCATGTATTAGGGGTATTTGGGGCGTGGGTGATGTGGGTGTTAGAGCAAGGCCGTCACTGTTTC
>KZ808449.1:42054-52549 GCA_000696205.2 Oncopeltus fasciatus | reverse complement strand
CTCTCTCTCTCTCTCTCTCTCTCTCCCACTGACTCTCTCTCTCCCCCACTGACTCTCTTTCTCTCTCTTACTCTCTCTCCCTCTCCCACTGACTCTCTCCCTCTCTCTCTCTCTCTCACTGACTCTCTCTCTCTCTCTCTCTCTCTCTCTCTCTCTCTCTCTCTCTCTCTCTTTCTCTCTCTCTCTCACTCTCTCTTTCTCTCTCTCTCTCACTCTCTCTTTCTCTTTCTTTCTATTATACTTGTCCAGAATAAATAAAGGCTTGTACATTAGGCGAATGAAAATCAAATGAGAGGGACATTAACGTTTTACTGGTCTAACATTAAAATTGAAACTGTACTAGAATTTTAATAACGAATAAAGAATGAAAACAATCAATTAAACTTGGTATAATACGTGAAATACTTATTTACTGGTATTTAAGCTTATTTTTTACATCAATATTCAGGATGGACTTAAAAAGAGACCGAATTTAAATTTTTTTTCGTTATTGTCAGAAATATTAAAAAGTTTGTAGAAATCAGTTGGTGAAAATGCAATCTTCTAAAACAATTTTTTTTTTTTTTTAATTATCATCAACTTATTAAATTTATTTTAAAAAAATCTTATTAAGGAAAATATTCCGAAATGTAACTTCGAGGATCGAGCGAGTCTTCTAATTCTCAAAATGTTTTTAAAAAAATATTTATTCAGATATTTTTTTATACCAAATCTGTAACGAATTTTGACGTTTTCGCCTGATATCAAAAGTAGTGTGGAAGGGGGGTGGGATCGAATAAAACAAATTGATTAATCATTCATGACCATTCATTAATTTCTTCATTATAATTAGTGATATGACAATAATCTGTGAAATATAATAGTTGGAATATAATTTCATTCTTTATTAACATTTAAGAGCATTAAAAAAAATATTTATGAATGTAAGTTTGCATATGTTTGACGGACCTCCTTATTAAGAAATTTACAAACCAAATTTTGTATTATGGCTTTCTATTGCAATTTAGTGTCCATTAACATTTATAATCCATATATCATTACTATAAGCGTTAAAAAAAGATTATACAAGTAATTTTCGAAAATTTATATCTCATAAATAAGAATGCAATTACAAAGATCAATTTTCCTTAAAGCTAAACTTGATTTTTCGCTCTTCGCTCTCTTTGGCTAGTATGATCAATTTATTAATTTATTTATTCTACCTATATGTTCATTTTTAGTTGATATGTTTGATTTATTTTTATTTCACATGGCAAAGTTTAATAAAGTACAATTAATAGAATAAAAAATCTATCTGTCCCAGCCAGGAATCGAACCTGGATCTCCTGCTATCCGGGCCGGTGTACTTGCCAGTTGTGCTACCAGGACGCGCTAGATATCTCATTCAATTCCCTCTACACTAGCGAGAGCCTAACCCACGAGAAAGACTAGAACTTCGTCTTAAACTCGAAGGAGCTGACATTGTCAAGCTATTTGTCGACTCTCGTCATTTACTTTATTTAATTTTTCATTATAAATATTTTATTTGTTTGTGGTTTTTTATCCCACGTAAATTTTAAACAATTAATGAGAGGGAATAGAATAAAAAAATCTATCTGTTTCAGCCAGGAATCGAACCGGGATCTCCTGCTATCCGGGCCGGTGCATTTACCAGTTATGCTACCAGGACCCTCTAGATATCTCAATCAATTTCCTCAACACTAGCGAGAGCCTAACCCACGAAGTTCTCGTCTTTCTCGTGAAATCAAGGAAATCATCAGAGCACATGAATATCCCTGTATGGGTACCAGAGAGAGACTGATGTCAACACTGATGCAACAAGCGCTCAACTGACGAAATAAATTAAATTAAGCGTTTCCGGCAAAGCTTGAAGTCCAAATTAGGTTTCTACCAAGAATAACCTTCCAAGACTACACATTACACATTTAAACATTTTCACCATTATGTATTTATCATAAAATCTGAAGAGCATATAATCATCATATATAAAATTCAGTACTTTTTTTTTCTTTCCATTTTTACAGATTGACATTGAAGCTATCTGTTAAAGATCTATTGAAATGTTCCAAAGGTCTATGTATGGTATTTCCATGAAGAACTCTATGGGTCAGCTAAAATAATAAGGTCAGCTGTTGGTATACGAGTAACAGTTAAATAAGAAACATATGATTAGTTTCTATTTTCTTTAGTGCTTTGTCCTTTGCATTTGAATGCATTAAGTCTGTATCTAGTGGGCTGTTGTGTTATCAGTGGCCTTTATCTGGTTCTCTAGAGTTTGAACGTCATAAATAAATAGATCCGCGTCCTTTGAAGTTTGAGCCCCTACCTCATATTCGCCGTAAGCTCAAAGTAAACATTGCTCGTGTTCACCTGTAACTCATCAGTCCACGAAGAAGCACTGGGTGGAAAACGGGTGTAACGTGTTTTGGGAAGTTGAATTTGGAACTACACATCAACATCTGATTCTCTCTACTCCTCGCTAACAATCAGCTGGACATTTGTGTAAGTATTTTCAAGATGTTTAACTAATAATAATTAATATAATTAATCAAAGTTATTAGGAGGTTATTTATTATTTTTTCGGGGTCAAGAGAAAAATTTATTTAAAATACTTGTGCAATAAACCGCTTTTAGTAGCGGAAAACTACTCATAATATTCACTTTGTCATATAATTACTTAATTTTGTTTTAAAAAGAAAAAGTTAAATGGCACCAATGAAAAAAAAAATGCAAATAGTAGATTGTAGATTTACAATAGATTATATTTAGAGATATTTAAGGATAATTTTAATAATATTATACTACATAAAAAGTACTTAAATAAGCTGAATTATTGAAACTATAGCTTTTGAAAATCATCCAATACTGGAAGAAATGTTGGACCTACTAAGTAAAAAATAAACTTTCAAAACTATATTCAATTGAGAAATCTCCGGCCAGAGTAAGTACTTTGGTCTAGAAAATATAGTTGTGATAACATTTTAACACCCTTTTTTTTTATATTTATATTCTTAAAGAATCATGAAAATCCGTCCAAAAGGATAAAGACTATCTAGAGAGTATTGTGTGTTGATGAAGATGATGACCGCCCGGGTCGCCATTCGACGTCCAAAACGGATGAAAATTTTGGTTCGGTTGGTCATTTGGTTCGATTTGACCATCGGTTAACAATTGCTGAAACTGTTAGAAATGACAAAAAATTCGTAACTCAAATTTCACATGACAATTTGAACATGCAAAAGGCGTGTGCAAAAGGGTGGCCTAAAATTCTCAGAATCGAACCAAAAAAAAAGCACTTAAAAAAGTGTGTACTGACACTTAGTTGCCATTAAAAAGTGACCCGAACTTCTTGGCAAGAGTCATAACAAGTATAACAAGAGAGATAAAGAATCTAGGTTTTTCACTTACGATCCCGAAACAAAACGTCAATCCATGCATTGGAAAGGATTAACCTCAACAAAAGCTAAAAAAGCTCGAATGAGCAAATCGAAATTCAAAGCGATGATGGCCATTTTATTCGACATTCATGGGATTCTGTACCTTCACTGGGTTCCTGAAGGTCAAGCTATTAATCAAAATTACTACCGTGAGGTGCTTGCTTTCCTCAGCGAAAGAGTAAAGATAAAACGACCCGAATTGTGGAAGAACAAGTCATGGGTTATCCATCAAGACAACGTACCGGCTCACAATCCATTGTCTGTCAAGATGTTTCTAGCCAAGTACAACTGGGATAGTTTTAGACCATCCGCCTTGTTCACCTGACCTGGCACATTTGTGACTTTTATCTGTTGCCCAAGGGCAAATCTGCATTAAAAGGAACAAGATTACAGTCCATTGAAGCTGTGAAAGAAAAAGCAGGAGTTCACAGAACAAGACTTCAAGCACTGTTTCCAACCATGAAAAATTCGCAGCTCTATAAGGATAGAGGAGAGGTGTATATTGAAGGTGATGGATACTAAATTTGTATAAATTTAAAATAAAATATTCTACAGCAATATTCTCGTTATTTAGTAGCCACACCTCGTATACCGTTAGTCGCTATCTATTTTCAATGGAGTATGTGAAAAAAAACCAGTTGATTAGTCCTTCACAAACTTACTTCACGTTAGATAGTTGATACTAGTTTGTTGCCTCGAGACGCCAGCTATTGATCATGAAGTAAAATGAATTCGTCAAAAATAATTGTCTCACTGTTTAATGGCAATGTCTCAACTTCATTGTAAACAATTGTCAGGACATTTATAGTCGGAGGAATCAATGTAAGAGAAGTGGTCTTGTCACTTTGAGACATCCTCTTCATTTAGTTGTGACTTTTAATTTCAATGGCTGTATTAAATGTTACAAGGAAAACCATAGACCTCTATGGTCTCTCAGACCATCTGCTGAAGGATTAAACTTATACCGAAGTCTTTGAATAAATAAATAGAATAATACCCAATTATTTATGAACCATTAATGCGAGGGAATAGAATAAAAAATCGATCTGTCCCTTCCAGGACTCAAACCTGGATCTCCTGCTTTCAGGACCGGTATCCTTCCATTGCACCACCGGGACGAGCTAGATAACCTATTAAATTCCCAACACACTAGCGAGAGTTTTTTTTTAATTCTATGCTTGTGTAAAAAAATCTTGTGTAAAAAACAATTGTTTTGGGCCAAGAATAAAAAAAATATATATTTATTCTATTAGCCGTAAAAAAAAAATCATCACAGGTAGTGAGAAAGCTGGGCAAAGAATAACCTTTCGACATGGACTTGTCTGGAAGATAAATAAATTGATTTTTAACCATTATTGGTTAAAGATTGTTAAGTTGGTCCCAAACTCAGTCTAGCTACAAGCCTAAGGACCCGAAAGGGAATCAGAAGTAATGGATGTGGATATTCTGATCCACAGCATAAAGAGCAAGGATTGTGGTAAGGATGCTGAGGGATATTCTCTTATTTAATGAAGAACGGTACAAAGTTAGGGCTGGATAATCCCGAGAGTACACCTATAATTACAGAAAGAAACATCTAAATTAAGCTTAACTAAATTAAAATTTCAACCAAATATAAATTATGCGAAGGTTTTACAATAATAATAAAACAACAATAAATTTAGATTCTATTTTTTTTTTTTTTNATTTACCAATTACAAATTGTTTTTTTTTATGCACCCTGGACGCAATTCTGACAATTTTTTAATGTGAACTTATAATTAATTGTGAATTTTCTTTTTAAAAAAACTTTGAAACTCATAAATCAACTGTAATAAAACACCTGAATTTTATAACTTATTATTGTTTTTATTTATTGAATTTCGTTTGTTTAAATTCCATAATTTTAATGTAAATATATTTAAAACTAAAAATGGTTATGCTGGAGAAATTAATCAGGGTTTCGGCCAGGATCAGAAAATAAAATACTCCAAAATTGTTAGGTAGTTGATTTATACTTTAACTAGTGAGTCATAGTGAGGGCGATGATGATGTCTGGAGAGATCTCCGTAGAGAAGTTTATGGTCACATCTTAGTGTCCATAAATAAACTGACTAATTTGTCCAGCATAATACTCGACAGCCATGGTTATGTACACATGGTTACATTGTACAATTTTTTTCTAAAATTATTTTTAATAGGGAAAAATTAATATTTTATTTTCGATTTATCCGGTGATAATTATAAAAACCTTCTTTTTTTTAATTTATAAATTAAAGAGAATGAGTAAAATTCATTTTGTAGTTATTTACTTAGGTGTAAAAACAAAGTGTATGTGATGTAAGTTGAGCTAAATATGTGTGTATGTGTGTTTTGTTTTATTTATACGTGATTGGTGGTGGCTACGTGTAAAGATGCTGACTGGTGACGTCATAATCACAGAGCGCAATTGGCATTAAGAATATCGATTAAAAGGGAAGAGAGAAGGGAAATATCAGGCCGAAAGGGAGAATTTCGTAAGCAAACACGTACCCCTATAGTAAATACCCCCCCACCCCCACCGCCCACTCCCCACAACAGAAGCTACATAAACATGGCGATATGTTTATTTACATACTTGACGTCTAATTGTTTACCGAGAGCTATAAGGATCCGTATTGATCCTATTGGCAGGACTTGAGACACATGTCTGTCCTGGAAGTGTATACAATCCTGAAATAGGCTTAAGTGGCTTCACCATCTCAGCACGCTGACTCAGGATGTTTGAAATGTTCCGACCCTTTCTTAACTAATTTTATTTCTTTCTGAATTCTTCTTGCTAAATGTTTACCAAAAGGAAAAGTAATCATTTGCCATCGTATATTATATATTTTTCTTATAGGTAAACAAGTTAATATATTTTTTTATGCACCAACCCTTCTGATGAAATATGTATGTTTATTTATTTGCAACCATAAACCCTACCACAAAAACCATAAACCATAAACTCCATGAAAATATAAATATGGCACTTAATTAGAAAAAATTTAGCTACTTTTCTACTAAGAAATCAAGCTATCTAGACGATATTCTATTCGATGACGATAAAGTCATCGACTCTGTAATGAACTTTCTGAAAGAGGGCAGGATATTTAGTCTTATCTAGATGCATTTTCAGTATGCTTCTTTTCCATTCTCTCTCATTTTTTTTTTATTATAAATTTCACAGTTTCCAAGTAAAAAGAAATTACTATGTACATCCACAAAATAACTATTCACATTAACAATTCATTATACCTCACCATGACCTATTGCAAATAAATTGAAAATATCCTCCCACTTCTAAAAATATCTCTCTGGCGTTAATGACCTAAGGTTGACACGCCATTAAAAAAAAAAAAAAAAAAAAAAAAAAAAAAAAAAAAAAAAAAAAAAAAAAANAAAAAAAAAAAAAAAAAAAAAAAAAAAAAAAAAAAAAAAAAAAAAAAAAAAAAAAAAAAAAAAAAGCCCAATCTATAGCTTTGATATGTCCAAAATTTAACTTGTAAGTCATCAACAGAGCCATAGTGATGTCTGAAGAGATCTCCGTGGGAGGTCTGTGGTCACATCTCAGAGTGCAAAAATGAACTGATGAATAATACTCGACAGCCAACGAACCTCCAACCATAATAATGGTTTTGTACACATGGTTACATTGAACGATTTGTTTTCTAAAATTATTTTAAATGGGAAAAAATTAATATTTTATTTGTGATTTATCCGGTGATAATTTTTTTTTTTTTTTTATTTATAAATTAAAGAGAATGAGTAATAGCCATTTTGTAGTTATTTACTTAGGTGTAGAAACAAAGTGTATGTAAGCTATATGTGTGTTTATACATAGAAAATTGAGCGACTTGAGTAGTGTGACGTAAGATTTTTATAGAACCTCTTCGGTATAAAATAAAATTTTCTAAAAGTCATGTAGGATAAGTGGGAGGGTTGGGACCGAATATACTTTTTGAATTAGGGAAATTCAAGTGTGTAAAATTTAACTTTATTAATACAAACATTTGCTCTTGCACTAAAGGCCGACGTCGTCCAGAACATATTTGCAGGTGTTTTAAAGGTTGTACAGGTTGAGGAATCGTTAGTATCTTTGACATTAGTAGTGCAATATCGAAAATTTATGAAACATATATGACTTTTCACGTATGGCGTAAAATGTATTTTTCTCTCATTTAGGTATCGTTGCAATTTTGAATTTTTATTAATGAGTGTAATAAATTGTGCTAGAATTTCAAAGTTGAGTACCTGTACTATTCTTGATTTCTCTTTACTGTGAGTTATCAACTATATAAGATAGAGGGCTCCTTATCTATCACCATTTTACAAGATCATATCATTCTTTTACTATTATTTTATTATTTTGTCCATCTTTAATGAAACGTGGGAAAAATCTTGATGATTTATAATTTCATATATATATATATATATATATTGTCTCACTGTTTAATGGCAATGTCTCAACTTCATTGTAAACAATTGTCAGGACATTTATAGTCGGAGGAATCAATGTAAGAGAAGTGGTCTTGTCACTTTGAGACATCCTCTTCATTTAGTTGTGACTTTTAATTTCAATGGCTNAAAAAAAGATTATTAGGAGTTTTAATTCAGTTCTAGGAAGTGTAGACTGTAGACTGTAGAATTGTAGACACAATCAGACAAAAATATGAAATATGCAATACTGTCCTAGTAAAATTATCTCCTTTTCAGAGGGAACATTACTTTTCTTGATAAGCATTTACATTCAGAATTAGACTGCTTCAAGGAAGGTTAAAAACATCTGCAAGTAATTTATTTGTTAAACAAATTATCTCCTAGTTAGGGCCTTTTAAAACTCATAGGATGATGTTTTGAATATGTAATTTTATTAAATAAATTTATATTGATGAATAAAGAAATATCTTGTTACTTTACTGAATGAAACTTTCTTTATACTGAAGACTCGTAAAGTACGCGTATATCTTATGTACAATATTTAGATGAAAAATTATACATTATTCGTGAGTTTAGTCTCAGAAATCAGTGATTTCGTATGCATTTGCTTCTATATTTTTTTAATTCGTTGTTTCATTTTCATATTTAAAAAAAAAAACATGAATCAAATAACCACGTTTTTTTTAATGTAACAAAACATATGAATAAGATGTAAGAGAAGACAATAAAATTTGTTTTTTATATAAATAAACAAAATAAGGGGGCGCCGGGATAGCTCAGGGGATCCGTACGGGTCTCGCAATCTTGACGCCGCGGGTTCGAATCGAAGCTTCGCTACAGACTGGCAGGGGGGAGGGAAAAGTTGGGGGAGCGGGGCAGTCATCCTAATTATTTACATTCAGAAATTTATACTTAAAAAATTTTATGATATAATGGTATAGAATATAATTGTTAATAAATTAAATTTTATATTTTTTAATGGTCAAGGAATTTGAAAAAAAAAAAATAGAGAATTTAATATTTCACATTGTGGTGTTTTTTCGTCCAAATTCGCGTAGTTGTACTCAAATACTGTAAGTAATAAATAGTTTCCTTGTCAGAAATGGCAAAACCCTTATATAAAAAGATGGAAGTTTAAAAGTGTATTACAAATAACATTTTAAGACGTTTTAGAACAATATTCAAGTATTTTAGCTGCAAGTGGGTGTCGTTTTATGTTTTTTAGATGTTTTCTAAGTTCTTTGGTTGAAAAGTTACGGAAAAATGTCGATGTTATGCTTAGATGTGCATTCAAAGTTTCAAAAAACCTAAAATACATATTTAGGTCATATTTATGTTTTTGAAAGTAGAAATTATTATAAAGAAGGTATGAATTGAGTTATATACTGACTCCTTTTCTGACGAACGGGCCGTGATCGACTAACGATATTAGCCCCGAGTCGACACCTTCCCTGTAACTCAGTTTTACTTTCACCCCCCTCCCTCGTCCAATCCCCGATCCAAATGCCCCACTTTTCCCGCCAAAAAGCGTCTAATCAGGTGTTCGCCCGTCACTGAGCAGGAGGGGAAAACTACCCCCTCTCGTTCGAGGGCTGATAAGGGACCTCCTCGCTCCGGCTAACGGGGTTAGCAGAGGCACCTTTGTTCAACTAATTCTCAAAGGGAGCGGAGTAGGGCTGTGACAGAGCTAGTTAACAAAAGATATTTTCTTTCCCTCAATAGTAAATAAATATGTTATTACATTTACCGTTTCTTCTTCCGGGTTGGACCGTGTCAAGTTGTTGTTATTTGCCGAGCTTTCGTACATCATGTGATGGCTTCTTCAGGGCTGAAAGGTTGAAACGGTAAATACATCTGACGACCGTCGAAGCCTACGTGAACATTTGTTATTACATCACTGCTTAATTCCATCCTATAATTTTTAATTATAAATGCTCGAAAATAATTCCAAAAAAATACCTTAGGGATACTTAATCTTGCATTTTTGTTTTGATTAATGGGTCCCCCTTAAATAAATCAAGCTATTCAACTAGTAAGTAATATAACAACACCAAATTTGAAAAATCTCCGTAAGCAATTCAGCCACTGAAATTTCAAAAACGGAAAAAACAAACCCATACTCCATCTTCTATCTACAAACCGTTAGATCTGCTCTCAGTAAGATAAGCTGAAATTGTGTAGAATAGAAAAACCGGTAGAATTTGTTAGTTTGTATAAGAAATGTTAAAAATATAATTGTTATAAAATTTCATTTTCTTAAGTTTATTTTCAATGGTAATTTTGCAAAAAATAATATATTAAGGAAGTTGTTAAAAAAAATAACTATAAAGGGTATGTTATTTTCCCTTATCTCCTTTTGAAAATTGATTTAGCTTTTTGACTTTTTCTACTCCTTTGAATTGTCCTTTCCGAATTGTCAAATCAACTCAGAGTTTTTACACTTATGTCTATATTTAATTTAATAAATAAAGTTATGTTTTATCACCTTTTGCGAGTACCTAAAGGTATTTTTCTTTCAAGACAAGAAAAATTAGAATTATATTGGATATTAGTGATTCGAATAGAAACATATTTAGCAGACGTAATTTACCGTAAATAATAATAAATTTAAATAATAAATT
>KZ808449.1:28881-41943 GCA_000696205.2 Oncopeltus fasciatus | reverse complement strand
ATAATATAAATATAATATATTAATATTAATCATCATTTTAAATAATTAGTTTATACACACTCACACACAAAAACGTTTGTTTATCTGTCAACGGTCTTGGTGGATGTAATATTTAGTTTAGAGATTAAAAACAAAATAGATTTCTTCATTGTTAAAGAATAAAAATATCAAAAGTTACCAAGCTAAATTGAACAATTTATAGTGTAAAAAAATTAACCTTATTTTTATTTATTATGTTATTATTTGTTGAATTATAATTTGTTTTTCTCTATGAAATTTTAATAATCGCTTTTAAATGTAATAGTTAAAGCTATGATCTTAAAAAAGCAAGATCAAGCAAGGAATGAGATAACAGATTTCTTCATCTACCCTAAAATATCACTGGGGAACACATTTTTTGTCAAGTTAGATCTGACACTGTTATTTCTCTAGATCTTGGCGTCTGAATCTGAGAATAACCTCAAATTGTGTCTATCACGTAAACTTTTAAAACTGCAGGATATCCTCAGAAATCATAAAAATCATGCATTTAAAAGAACATAAAGTAAAAACGTACCAAATATAAAAATTACAAAACATTCAATATAAGTTAAATCGAGTTCATACATATAAAATTGTTTAATTAATAAACAGTACTTAAAAATTAAGATAATAATTTGCGTTTGTAACTTTTTCTGGAGTGTTTAGTTTGTGTACATTCGCGCTTGATTCTCCAACAATAGTCAGCCATCATATGTACGTCCCATCTGCCTTGATACCTTGCTTCCATGACCCTCAAATCTTGATGGAAACGCTCACCCTGCTCATCACTCACTGCAACAAGATTGTCCGGGAAATTAGCAAGGTGGCTATGTAAAAAATGCAATTTAATGCTCATGTTGCAACCTAGCTTTTGGAAGCTTTCCAAGAGTTGCTGGACAATTTCGGAGTAATTCAATGCTCATGTATTTCCAAGAAAGTCTTTAACAATGTTTTTGAATGCCATCCGTATTCCCCTTCTTCCAAAAAGAGAAATTCATTGAAAACTGTCACGGGGACTTCGGCTGAATGCGGTACTGGGCGTATAGCTGACGGTAAACTAGAATACTCTATTTTACATTTGTTTTTCTTGTTATATCTATACTATACAAAAGTTACAATCACTTGAATGATCTTTGGGCTCGCGCCAAATCATAGGTATACCAAATGGAAACTTAGCACGTGTTTCCTTGGTCCACATCCGTAAACCCTCAACACACTGTTTACACACTGTTTACACACTTTATGAGGTGCCCATGCTTTATCTAGATCGCCAAGTTTCACTTTGAAATAGGCAAAATATCCTTATCTGACAAATATATTGATGTTTGTCCTTTGACAGGGAATGGTAAAACATATAACAAACGAATCGGGGCTGTTTTCGCACTTTCGACGTGTAGGAGCAGAAGTATTAGTTCAAACACACTATGTAGTTCTGTAAACTTCAGTAACGAAATACTAAATACTGCTGACCGACACACAACGTTTCACCACAGTATAACAGACGTAAATAAACAGGCAGGTTGAGACCAGCGTGCGCCCCACCCACATAGAAACCGAACGTGACGTGATAGAAAAAAAATAATAACAGTTTTGAAACCAGCATGCCTAATTCTATAGAAAATTGCTAAAAAATTTAACTCAACAGACTGAGTTTCAAATCGTTCCCCTGTGTAATCCTTTCCTTCATATATTCTTCATATGTCCTTCTCTGCAATACTAACGGATATAAACGAACTCAAACTAACTCTAGAAGACATAAACACACTCTTACATACTAGAACGACTTACAAGGTACTAAGATACTCTACATACGCTACTGAGCAAACTGATCATCCTGGTGGAACTACACTCCTTATTCGCACTTCCCACTCCCACTCGGTACAGGAAGAGCTTCAGAAAACAGAAGCAAAGAGATACAAAATAACTGTGTACTCTGACTTTCGAGCTGAGGGCCTTTGACTCATGGCTGCCCTGGACAATACTGAAGACTCGTAAAGTAGGCGTATATCTCATGTACAATATTTAGACGTTAGAAATCAGTGATATCTTATGCATTTGATTCTATATTTTTTTTTAATTCGTTGTTTCATGAAAAACTTGAATCAAATAATCACGTTTTCTTTAAATGTAACATACCATATCTTTCTTTAATTGTATACATACCATATCTTCCATCTTGTGTAAAAAAAACAACTGTTTTGGGCCAAGGATAAAAATATATATTTCTTTAAATGTAAGAAATGTACTTACCAAGTATTTCTTTTGACTCAGGACCACCGCGTTATCTAAAAAAATAATGTAACACACAGTTCCGATTTTACACGGTAAATTCCTTTAGTTCTAGAATTTCTCGTGTGACTGTCTTTCCTTATAACTATCATCTTCTCTTTCCGAAAGGTAGAAAAAGTCGATTCGTTATCGAGTTCTCGTGTAGTCAATACGACACCTAAAGTCGATAACGATTCGATAACCAACTCGGATCCAACAAGTAGCCTGGAGACTTGTATCGGCCGCGGCCAAATACTTTATTGGAAGTGGTTGATGAATTGACGCGGGAAACGACTAGTTGGAATCCGATTGAACAGAGGGACAAGCGGCAACTTCATTACACGCTGGACAATGCACCCCCATCAGGGGGGAGGGACCACACCCCCTGAATTTAACGCAAATTGCTCTCTCTTCCTGTAGCACTCAAACTCTCCTAAAATCACACATCCATTCTGGCCGATGCCTGCAGTGATTATAATTCAGTTATACAACTGTTGAAGAAGTCTTTGCTGAATTCAGGACGACCTATAGCTTTCCTTCCTTCATTTCTGTAATCAAATCACAAAGATGAAGCAAAGAGACTTAATGATGAATTTCATTTTTTAAAAATACTACTATATAATGATAAAAACATAAACTGTCCTGTTTCCACGAGGATAGCCTTTGGTAAGCTCAGACCACTAATAATCTATAATTATAGATGATTTTAGTCACCTGGACTTCGGTCAAGGTAGATTTCTAAAAAAATTATTAAAAGATAATTATTTTTTATTATCTACCAACGTTTCGGTTTACATTGCAAGCCATCTTCAGGGCTATCATTGAGGCGAGATGGGACGTCGTGTCACTAAGTTCCCATTTTCATGACTGAAGTCAGAAAGCCCCAGTCATGAAAACGGGATTTTATTTGCACCACGTCCCATCTCGCCTTCATGATGGCCTTAAAGATGGCTTGGAATGTAAACCGAAACGTTGGTAGATAATTTAAAATTTTATTTAAAATACATAAAAAAAAACCATGAATTTTATTAAATTTTTAAAAATTAGCCGCTAATCAATTCGATTACAAATTATATACATTTATGTGCGAATAAGAAATCTCCAATGTCTGAAGTATATGTTAGCTAGATTACAATTATTCAATTTGAAATTGCCCGAAATAAATTGCCCTTCATATAATAATTATTGTGCTTCTAGAAAAATTTAAAAATGGACGAGTCACTTTGAGGCACTATAGTATTTCTCACAAAAAGAATTGAAGGTAAAAGAAAAAAAATTACTGCAGACTGTTTAATAATGTAAAAAAATATTTTTATTGGCTAAACAATTATTCTTCAACTAATGGTTATTCAATAACAAAAAAATTGGTCCTAATAGTGTCCAGCAAACTTCCTCTATAATATATTTGTAAAATTTAATTATCTAAGTACCAAATTCGTTTTACTAATTTTAAAAGAGAGCGAGCAACCCGACTGTTGTTGTTTCATTTTTTTAAATCCTCTCTTTTTTTTTTTCTTAAATATATTATGAAATATAAATGACAGAATTCATTATACATATGTTATTCCAACACATTTTTTTTCGTTCATTAATATTAATTCATATATAATATATTTTTGAAGATTTCTTGAAAAGGGTTGAAGCTGTTCTTTCATATCTTCACCGATGCTGCATATGAGAAGCTTAAAATCCAATTAAACAAATATGTGTGTGTTTGTGTGTGTGTGTGTGTATACCTTTATATACCAATATATATGTATTTTTATGTGTGCGTGTGTCTTTATTTATTTATTGATGAATTAATATCCTTAATGACTATTTGCTATTATTTTATATGAAGGAGAATTTAATGACTAGACTGATGGCAATTGAGATAAGTTTGAGGCTTATCAAGAAAATGGCCTCGGTGAAAATGAGGGCTAGTTGGGGGGGGGGGAGGCTGAGGGGTTGGGGCAGGTGTGCCACCCTCATTAAGATGAATACTTAACGTCTACCCTTCTTTAGAATGCAAGAACCAATCATTCTGCTTCTCCATAAAAAAAATATGGTCCCACAGCCTCTTAAAACTGTCTGTCTCTAAACGAATACTTACCCATATTGCAAAATAAACCTATTATGTTTGTTAATATAGAGATATGTTTGCTATTGAACTATTAATATTTAATTAACTAATTGAAGGATAAATGATATAATGCCATATTTATTGTAAATATTTTTTATAATTTTTACAGCAAAATATGAGTAAAAATTGTGTAAACATTACATGTTTTTGATCGACACTACACTGTAAGTACACCGAACAATGGTGTGTAAATATATACCACACCAATCTATCTTGAAGGCAAAATGGAATATGTTTGCAACTAAGATATTGGAATGGAAAATAATAAAAAGTACAGATGGAATAGATAAGGCAGATGAAGGCTTCTTGAACAATAAGTAGAAGTTTATGGAGAGCGATTAAAGGTTATCAGCCTTTGAGTAAAGGAACTTGTAGAGAAGCCACATAAAAGGCCTCAACAATGCTTCCACATGTTGAAGATTCAAGAAAATGTTGATGAGATGTCTTCCATGTCAGTTCTCTCTGATTTACTGGACAGTGTTGGAAGTCATTGTGCACTATTTTTCTTTTAAACTTTTATTTATTTATTACATTCTATTAAATTAAAACATTTTTAATTTGATCACTACACTGAATTAGAAAAAAAAAAAGACATTCAATATCAATCACATGAGGAGAGAAGGTGACCAATGACAGCACTATTAGATGTTTTTTGTTGGGGTTCGGTCAAGGTAGATCCAAAAAGATACAAATGTGTACATTTTAAAAATTATCTTCCAGCGTTGTTATTGTGTACTGTTTTTGAAAGCAGGTGTTGCTTCAGTTCATACGGTTCAGTTGAAAGAAATTCACACTTGTCAAAGTCAAAAGTGTGTCCTTTGCGTATGACTTGATTTGTGAGGCCAGTTTTTTTATTTGTTTCTTGTGAATGCCATTTTTATTTATGTTGATTTTTTAGTTAGACCTAATAATATAATTTGATGGATTCTGAAGTAGAACAAGGGATTTTAGACACGACGACGTTGGCTTTATTACAAAGGAGGGGTGGTGGGGGGTAAGGAAACTTTGGGGTGGATGTACAGATATTTAACTTTATTATTGGTGGAAAAAGCGAGTTTAAAGTTCAGGAAAGTTTTACCGAGGGACTTCTTAATTTTTTCCAGTAAAGTTTGGGTTATAAAAGAGGGAGCGAAAATTACTCATTATTTTTGGAGGAGGTTTTGTTGGAGAAGAAGAACTGATGAAATTATTAAAAAAGACTTTCTATAATATTTATAGAGATTACAATAAAGAGGAGAAATTATGATACTCAATAATAATAATGTTGTATAAATAATGTTGTCTATATAAATAATGTTGTTTATTATTTTTCCTTCAAAAGCGTGTCACAGATCTGAAGAGAAGATATTGGCTACTTTTATTCATTTGGTGATGTGTATGAGATGAGTTAGAGTCGAAGAAGAGGCTTGAGACTTAGTTATTTTACAATTTAACTATTTACTACAAAATTTACTATTGTTATTTATCTCATGAAACAAAATTATACCTTACTAATAATAATAATTGACGTTTTATGTTCTAATGTATGAATACATACAAATTATTGCGCAATAGTTTAATTACAAATTTCTAAAATTCTGTTTAATATGTATTTTGATAATATTAATCATCATAAAAATTTATAATGCAAAACAACACTATTTAAGTAATTAAAAGGGTTGAAAAAAAAAATAAGTGCACAATATATTTTCCCATGAGGATCCATCTGAAACACTCTTTTCGTTATTATTGATTCATAAATAAAATAAAATATTAAACCTATAAGATAAAAGTTAAAAACTAAACCCACAATTTTCCTTAACGAAATTTCTCTGTAGCACAACCGATTTTTTAAAAAGTTGTCTGTAAAGAAACCACTTATAAGCTCACACCATAGAAAATCAATCATAAAGTCTCCAAGACATTTTTAAACAAAATTCATTCCCATAATGGTTTTTAAAATGTGTATTTTTTAAATTATTTCCAATGTGCGTTTTTCATGAATACGTGTATTGTGAGGGCAGTTTTTATTAGTTTTTTTCTTTACGTCATCTTTAATATTAATATTAATATAGTAAAATATTAAATGTGTAACTGATATCCTCTTCTCTAATGGTTTTCCTACTCGCACCATTAAAAAACTTGTGAAGGAATTCTTTATTTCCACTTCTCAAACTATGCCCCTCCTCAAAATAATGACCTCATTTTCCGTTCTCTTCCTTATATTCCAAAACTTTTTGAAAATATTAAGAAATCTCTCAGAAAAACTTTCCGTAACCTTAAGCTTTCTTTTTCCACCAACAACAAACTAAAATCTATTTACACCATCCTTAATGATCCCATCCCCCTTCCTAACAAAACCAATGTTGTTTATAAAATTCCTCGTTCCACTTCTAATTGCCATGGTTCTTACATTAAGCAAACTAAAAACCCTATTTACCGTAGAATTACCAATCAATAATAAAATCAATAAAAATGACATAAAGAAAAACTAATAAAAATTGCCCTCACAAAACGCGTTTTTATGAAAAACACACATTGGACTTCTAGAACATTACCATTCTTTCCACTTAACCCTAAGAACACAAACGCCTTTTATCTGAAACCGTTCACATTAACTTACGTGTTGTAACGACTCAATCCTGTTAACGACAGAACGAACATAGAACAAACAATTTTTTTTTGCTTTCCAATTTTTCTGAAAAAAAGTAAACATTAAAATAAAAATTCGAAGTAAACGATAAATATGTATATTTTATCCCACGTAAATTTTAAACAATTAATGAGAGGGAATAGAATAAAAAAATCTATCTGTCCCAGCCACGAATCGAACCTGGATCTCCTGCTATCCGGGCCGGTGTGTTAAGCCATTACACCACCAGGACTAGCTAGATATCTCATTAA
This sequence comes from Oncopeltus fasciatus, assembly GCA_000696205.2. Lineage (NCBI taxonomy): Eukaryota > Metazoa > Arthropoda > Insecta > Hemiptera > Lygaeidae > Oncopeltus > Oncopeltus fasciatus. Next base: position 34,649 of record KZ808449.1, on the reverse strand, counting down.
ACTCCCTCTACACTAGCGAGAGCCTAACCCACGAGAAAGACAAGAACTTCGTCTTAAACTCGAAGGATCTGACATTGTCAAACTATTTGTCGAATCTCGTCATTTACTTTATTTAATTTCTTTACTTTACTACTTTATTTAATTATATTCCCTCTCATTAATTGTTTAAAATTTACGTGGGATAAAAAACTACAACCAAATAAAATATTTATGAACATAGAACAAATTTCCTCAACTTATTCTAACATTTTCAACATTCTAAAAACCATTAGCCCTCCTTCTCAATAAACCTGTCAAACATTTTTCCCAGTTCCAAAGTTACTTATTCCCAATAATACCCTTCCTTTTTTACTTTGTCCTTTTTATTACCCCTTTTGAAACAGACCGCTCTCCCTTTGTACTTACAGCCTCTTATCCCCACCCCTCAAGGTGTCTATAAAAAAAAATTTCAGGAACATTTCTCTTATTCATGAAAATGTGATCTTAGTGACAGGACGTCCCCTCTCGCCTTCATGATAGGTAGGTGTGGTTAATTAAATTTTTTAGTTGTTTGTTTTTTCCATTTTGAATTTTTCTACATAGTTTACTACATTCTTGCTTTCGATATCACATTACATTTAGTTATGACAATTCCATACTCCATTAAGAAACTTTACTTGCAGAACACGAGATAAAAATATTTTATGTAATGACGGTTTTTACTTCTTTGAAAATATATTTGGAACTTCTGAAAAGTCTCCGAAAATACATAAGTAATAATATTAGATGATTTTAAAGGGTTATTATGAGTACCAATGAATATAGAACTTATAGAACTATCATACCTTCTATTATCCGTCTACATTAGTAACACAGACCTCTACTGTTACAAAAACGAACACACAGACGAAAACGAACAGACGACACACAAACCGACAGCAACGCAAAATGACATAAGACAGTATAATCTATGGACTATGGTCAGACACTATCTAACACAAGCACATTTACAAAAAAAAAAAAAAAAAAAAAAAAAAAAAAAAAAAACAAAAAACTTTCGGAACACCTTGAACACCTCAACAAAGGAGATCACAACCAATCCCTGCCTCAACCAATACCTGGAATAATGGACACTGACCCTTATAACTCTCGCGTTTGACAGACCTTATCGCCGACAAAGCGACCGTTACAGCTATATCTGACGCATCCGACCAACCCACAGAATACAAACGCAGTTGAATGCAGACAATGACAGTGAACACATGTATTCGGCCAGAAGATGGACAATGTCCGAAAGCGCTTGCCTGCAGAAGATGGTTTGCAGAAACCAATGAAGACGGATAATAAAAGGTATGATAGTTAGATGATTTTAATTGGGGTTCGGTAAAATCTACGGTAATATCTACGGTCAAAAAACTCTCCATTTGAACATAAGTAATAATATATTTTAATACAAAAAAAAACCTTGGACAGTTATAATTAAAGAAATATTATGCATATAGATGCATTTTTATTTCATCCTGCTTCAGCCGTTTCCACAGTAAACTGCCATACCATCCTAATCCACTAGCACAGACCATGTCTTCCAACTCCAACCCCTACAACCCTCCCCGTCGACTCAAACGAAGATTGCCCCGCGACCTCCTGGGGACATAGTCTGTAAATAATTTCAGAGTGGTGTCACTGGTCTCCTTCTTTCCTCATGTGTTTATCATTAATGTCATTTTTACTTTTCATTGTAATAAAATTATAATTTTTTTTTAGCATAATGTAATAACTAAATAAAGGTTAACAGAAAATTACTTAAAATAAAATAAATCTCTTTAGAATGTAATAATAATTATAATTTGCCAAGTAAAAACAGGAGACATTTTTGAGTGGATGCATTGTTCTTTCTGAATGATTATAAACAGTTGAATCCTGCTTGAGAGGAGTGATGGTGGAGAAGCCATTCACACTCGGCCATACACGGCGCTGCGGTCAACTCCCAAGTGCTAAACTTATTCCTCCCCTGATTTAATTTGAAACAGCCCCATGGACGACGGAAATTAGTACAATTAATTTTAGCCACCCTCTAAAGGAACTTTACTTTTGTCGTCAGCCATTTCTCTCTTTTTTTTTTTACACTTTAAGGTTCATTGTTTTCAACAAAAGACTATTGTGGTCTTCAGAAGAAGAAAAAAAAAGATTTTAGTGAACTTGGTTTTTTTTGTTGAGTTACTGTACTATAGTCTGACAATTACATAACTCCCTATTTGTTTTTATTTTAAAGGAATAAGGAATTATTTTAGAGAATTTTTTTTCTATTTAATTTTTCATGAAAATAAAAAATGAGTTATATCATAGCAGGCTCATAAATTTGATTCGGTTTTAATCTTTAAAAGAAAATCACATTTACAAAAAAATGCTTTTAAAAGAATTAATAGACTCCGTAAACTCACACATATGTATAATAAATAATGATTTCGTTGTGGTATTTAATCTCACGTTGATTTCTGTACAATAAATGCAAGGGATTTAGAATAAAAAGTCTTGCTACCTCAGCTGGGTCTTGAACCTGGGTCTCCTGCTTTTCGGGCAGTTATGCTGACCACTATACCACCAAGGGAGGCTAAATAATCTCTCCAACTCTCCCTGTTTTACTCCGAGTCTAAACCCCCAAGTAAAAGGAATATATGGTCTTATACTCGAAGGAGCAAACATTGTCGGCTATTTGTTAGACTCTGGTTTTTTTTCCTATATTTCTCTATTAAATAATAATTTTAGTTGTGGTATTTAATCCCGCGTTAAATTTTATACAAGAAAGGAGATCCGGGTTCGAATCCCGGCTGAGGTGGCAAGATTTCTTTATTCTAACTCCCTTTCATTTCTCGTATAACATATGTATAATGTTCATAACCAATAACATGTATATGACTAACTGAGTGTATATGTTACTTTAATAGGGGATGAGAAGAAGTCTTCCCTAACGGCTTTCGTCTGGGAAATTAGTAGGATTTCTGTTTTAATGAGGGAATCTTTATTATACCAAAGCAAGTTATACATGGTTTGTTATCTATAACCACTCCAATCTCTCGCATCCCACAGTCATCGGTTGGCGGAAAAACTATCGAGGTTTTATACGCTATCAAAAAAAAAAGATCAATAAAAGATATTTTTCAAGAAGCCCATAGTAGCAATATTTAGCTTTTATNTATATATATATATATATATATATATATATATATATATATATATATATATATATATATATATATATATATATATATATATATATATATATATATATATATATATATATATATATATATATATATATATATATATATATATATATATATATATATATATATATATATATATATATATATATATATATATATATATATATATATATATATATATATATATATATATCGAATTTTCGAATTTCTTGTGGAAACGTCAAACCAAATTAAGAGTTTCGCATGTTATACTTTTTGATTGGATAGGTGTCATCTTCGGAGTGATATCTCTCTGAACCAGAGATTTTTTTTTTTTTTTTTTTTACTGCTGCCTTTCAAAAATTACAAAATTTGCTATTAGGTTCAGTTTTCTGTTGTGGTTTTCTGCGTGCACTAGCCAATAGCGACCCTATTACCCGTAGGTATGCGCGGGTCTCAAACGTATCAGCTACGGACGACGTGGAGCAAGTTATACTAACCGTTGGGGCATAACCAGCATGTATAGAAAGAATTAAGCCATTACTGTGTCATTTATGTATATATCTTACTAGTTAATCATATGCACATATTTACTAATATATTGTTATATTTGGAATATTGGCAATACGTATGCTTGCTAAGGCGAGTTTTGTGGTACCAGGTGGTAGTTGTTCTACTAAAATGAAGTTCAGTTAACTTACAAAATCTAATAAATATGATAGGTGGTTACTGAAACCACTCGAGTGAAGCGTTTTAGTTGAAAAACACATGACTTGTAACATTTAAATACCTATTTAATTTATTTATGTTTGATTATTAGAGAGAATTTGACTGAAACAAATACAAATTAATTAATAACAATTTAGTGAGGAATAATTAAATATACTGGTGTTTACTACTTGGGGCAGAATTGGTGGCTGAAACAGAGCTTCTTCAAGCTGAACAATACGCAGCACGCCAGGGGGCCACTCTCCCCCTACATTTTAACAAGTTTCCTTGCCCCCACCCCTCTCCGAAATACGAGGCACCCCCACCTGAATTGCAATTCATACTTCTCGTCCTCCATTCCACCGCAGTCTCTGCCACAGCGCGGAATTACAAGCTGTTACAACTACAGTAATTTTCTACCGCCCTGAAATTCTCAGGGGGCTGTCGGACATTTCTGAGGGGCAGATTTGATAACCCCTGTCGTGTAATACATTTCTTCAGCGGAATTTATCGCTCTGCTCACGTCTCTCAGTTGTGCCCTTGTTCGACAGAGTTCCTCTGATAATACTTGAATTTATATACACTTTTTAAAATGTATTATGTAAAAATAGTTAAATGTATCTAGTTTGGGCTCCTAAAAAAAAATATTTTATTCACCTTTTCTTTTGAATGTGTATGAAATTCCCAGTATTTCTTCCGCTCTTTGGAGGAGCTATTTCTCTCGAGGTCCCTTACTAGAAACAACTACACTAATACTGTCATACCTTCCATTGTCCGTCTTCATTGGTTTCTGCAAAACACTAATACCATTAGGCGAGCTTCCCTATGGAGAGTAACACTTACAGCCAATTATGAATCTAGAATTAATATATAAAAAATATAATATGAATACATTATATATTGTTTTGATGTACATATGTATATGTGTGTGTGTGTGTGTGTGTGTGTGTGTAGGTGGGTGGGTGTGTGTGTTCTATGGGGTTATGGGCTCGAAGCATCTAAAACTGTCTCACGTGTTGTGCGCATTAGCCCTTAGCTAGACTTCAGAGATATATTTGTATTTTTCACACGCTCTTAAGAAAGCTTGATTGCGGAGGCTGGTAGTTTTTCCAGAAGCTTGGAAAATTAGTAGGTCCACCACAACCTTCCCGGAAAACCTGTTTTTTCAGATGAAGTTGACTCCTTTAGAGGAGCTTTCATTAAGATTTTATCAATCCCAGAGCAATTTTATTTTCCATACCTTAATAAAAATTAAATTCCTAATATAAATAAAATAAAATAAACAAAATTATAAATCAAATAAGTAATACTAAAAAAAAAGTGGCTGATCAGCGGCTAAATCAAGCATCATTATTTTTTTAAATGGAGAGTGTTTGTTTGATCTTAGAGGTTATTAGTAGATGTTATTTTGTCGGGGTTTGGTCAAGGTAGAACCCAAAAAATTTAATTTAAAAAAGGTGTATTTTTTTATAAATTGTACTTTCTTGGATCGACCTTGACCGAAACCTGACAAAATAACATCTAGTAATCATTATTTTTGTTTTAAAATTTCGTTGAGTAGCGGTGTAGCCAGTGATCAGTACGCACCTGTTTATAGCGCTCCGTCTTTCCAACTATAATATACGAGTTGTGGGAAGAACTGAGATCTCAAACTCTACATACATTTGTAGTGAAGTATCAGTGACATGTGAGTGCAGTTTCAGCTCGAATCGTCGCGAAGATCACATCTAAACAGTGAGTAAAGCGAACTATTTTTGTAGCCGTTATCCTTAGCACTGGGGTCGACAGGGGAAGACCTGTCCGGCCCCCACCTCGCCGCGCTAAGCTCTCATAGCCTCCCTTATCTCTCTGCCTGTAGAGTAGGAGCCTCCGTTCCAG
>KZ808449.1:12642-24921 GCA_000696205.2 Oncopeltus fasciatus | reverse complement strand
AAAAAAAAAAAAATTTCGTTTGTACTTTTTCCTATTATGTAATTTTTTTTAAATCATAAGTCATATTATACCATTGTTCCGAAAATTGTATGTACTGTTTTCATTAACAATTTATATAGTATCACATCATTATTACATCAATATTAATCCCTGTCATATTATCTGTGGATAGTAAAGAGAAAAACATAGTTGTTTTTTTGTTCACCAGAGTTGAAGTGGTCAAATAAACAAAATGGCATATCATTAATCTCAAAACACTGAACCGAAAACTACTTTGCACCAATTTACTACAAATAAAACCTGCTTGTATTTAAAATTCAGGCAACAGAAAATTATATATTTTGATCAGCCTTAAGAGTAAAATTTTTAACCCCCCTCTAAATTCAACGGATTGTTTATACGTTTCGTAGAATAGGAAAATCAAAAAGGAAAAACCCTTAAATCATTCTCGGTACGACGTTGGAATATTAGTAGATGTTATATATATATTTATATATTCGGACTAAATTTTTAGCTTCTTCCGTGTAGGATTTTTCAAAAAGTCTTGTTATGATGCAAACTTGAATAACAAAATGGAAGTTTGTGACCTAATTGATTCTAACCCTGAATCAACAACTACTTAGAAACCGATTTGAAACAAATCCCAACTGATTGCCCTCGAAATCCAGACTTTCTGTCAGTATTGTGGCCAACATCACCATAGAACTAATCATTATCGGAGATAAATGGGACAATTTAATAAAAATAAAGATTTCTTCGTATATCTTCGCCTTCGAGAAAATAATTAATAAATAATTGTGCTCTGAGATGTCCAAATATGTTTATTTACAATTAACGTTATTTACAAGTTATCTTGGCGATCACACGAGGACATCATACATTATCATATCATCGTTTCTTCTACAGAGAAATACAAAACTTATATGTTCAGCCTAAAGATGAGAGACCACTGCCGAAAATAGAAGTATATTAAATAAATACATAGTTTTAACAGACCCCATTTCTGATAAACTTCTAAGCAAAGAATTAATATCTATATGCTTATTTTAAATCTGTTATCGAAAAAATTTTCTACCTGCGTTATCCTTTTGGAATTTTTAAACCCCAAATAAGTCATTTACACTTATCAAATTTCATTTTTAATGAAAAATGGGAAGTCTGCTTAACTTCCACAACTCTTGTTTGATGAATTATATATTCTTGAAAATATATATATAANTATTAAATTAAAATTTAAAGAATATTTTAAAGTAAAATAGCAGAAAGAATATTTATGTATCAAATGAAAAGTATTGAGTTCAAAATATAAACCAAATTCATGCTATTTACTAAATGTTTATGTTTCTTTCTGCAAGCTGTCCAATTCCAATTGCTCGCCGAAATCATTGAGGGTGAAAGATTTAATGTCAGAATTTATATAAAATTTAATTTAACGTGAAATTTTTACATTTATCGTCTATATCACTGTTTTGTAAAACACAAATTGAGGAAGATATTTACGAATGTGACTCAGAGGACTGAATGATCCCATCTTTTTATTTTCTAACGAAGAGTGTAGATTTTTTTTTTTTTTAATGGCGTGTCAACCTTTGACCATTAACGCCAGGGAGATATTTTTAGAAGTGGGAAGATATTTTCTAAAAGAAAAATTTCTTTGCAATAGGTCATGGTGAGGTATAATGAATTGTTAATGCGAATAGTGCAAAATTTATCTTTTTTAGTGAATTTTGAACTATTGCATTAGTTGAGGACATTATTTATGTTTTGTTTTTTTATGTACATTGATCCGTTATTCGTTCATCCGTTCATTACCCGTTCGTTATCCAACCGTTCATCATTCATCACACCACCATTTTTCCGTTCATTCGCTTATCATTCAGCACACTACCGTTCATTCGTTCATCGTTCATCCGACCGTCCATCCATACATCCAGTCATTCATTTATCTATTTATTTATATACGTTTCTAAGTGTGTTTTGAAATGAAATTTAGCAAACAGCTTCTACATATTAAAAAAATGCTAAGTCTTTTAGCTGAAATCTGCCCAAAGATCTTTGGATGGGAACCAATATTCCTTAATATGAGGATATCTGAAGAGATCTATTATTATTTGCGTTACAAAAAATAAAACGTCTAGAAACATCTTAGGTGTTGAGTATAGTTTTTTAACATTAATATTCTGTAAAAATAAAACAAATTAAGAAATATATTTAATAATATAAATTCCAGATTGATCGGTCTCTTACATTTATAATATATGAACTATATTATATATTCGAACTTCGTTTTAATTGCTGTTAAAGTAAATTGTTTTAGTTAACATTAAATGAGGAAAACGGGGAGGCAAAATTTCATTACTGTCAATATATTTTCTATTTATAGACAAAATTTTTCATCATCTATGCATGTTCTGCAACATTTTAGTTTACGCAGCACCTGTGTGACTGGATTTTATTTATATTATTCAGATTCGTAGAATGGTTGATATATTCGGTTGGCCACAGAGTTCTACCTAACTTAGAGTGTGCGATCTTAATTTCCGATTGCTACCAAGATTAAGTACGACAGTGAATTTCACAAAAATATCTTCAGATCTCTAATGTTCTCAGTAGTTAATCAGAAATTTGGTCCGACCAAAAAGAATATATGAAAAGTTAGATTATTGAAAGGTTGATAATTGCTCTTGGCCAGATTCTAACTTAGGCAAATTTTTACAAAATATCTGTTGTGGGTTTATTATTTTGGAAAATTCCTGTTAAATAATTCTTGGGCTGTAATTTCCTCAAAGCTATCAAATTTCTTCACGTAGAGAAAGTGTGCCATAGATTTGAAAAATTCTCAACTTATGTGACTTTCATTAATGTCATATATTTTTTTTTTTACTATTCATTGTAATCAAGTTACAAAATGTTTTTATTTATTTTTAACAGAATTTAATATGTAAATAAAGGTTTTAAAAAAAATTATAAATCTGAGTTCTGGACTGTATGTTGGATGAGGTAGGAGTTCGAAGTCAAGAAATAAACCTTTCTTTGGCTCTTCTAATATTATTATATGTTATTTATTATCTTATTATAATATTATCTTATTGGAATACTGGAATTAAACTCCTTTTCGCTTGATCAAAGCAGGTGTCAATCTGCTTCACTTAAATCTTTCCGGTTTTTTGCAGTGGAGTCAAAATTCATAGAGCGTCTATCAGGAACTATTTCGTGATGTATAACACCTCCTAAATTCCAAAAAAACGTCAAGCATGGATTTTATTTTTAAATTACCCTCTAGCAGCAACCGTAAAAATAATTTGACCGCGATCTAGCCATTGCTTACGGATACTCATCATTAAAACCACTTTTCATTACAGGTGAATATCTTCCGATAAAATCTCTTATCAGAAGAGGTTTTGTTTTTTTTAATTTCACAAATTTCTAACTTTCCAACTTCATATCTCCACTGTCCCCCCTGGTCAAGGACCCTTCCCCTTCATCTTTAATAATTCCATGATTTTATTCAGTGGGAGTTAAATTTATTTGAAAATAAATCCTTAAATTAGGAGATTTTCGTTTGTAGAAGCCGAATGGGATTTTAAAAGCTTGAAAAATGTTCTCAATGAATTACAAAGTATTGGTTAATATTAGTTTGACATCATGAGTTTGATTAAATGGTCATTATTTTTTATACAGCTCTTTATTTTAAGTTTTTTAAAAATTATGGCCGTAAGAAAAATATTTTAGAGCTTCATTTTACGCCTAAAGCAAGGCACAGGTTGGCTTGTAGCTCAACCAAGTACTGATATTTTTGTTTAACCATCCATAAAAATCCCTAAAGCATTACTCCTACAACTTTGATTCTGATTTGTTTAATTTATGATTTTTTTTCTTTATTTACTGTGTAGATCAATGGTTGATTCTCAATTGTCTTAAATTATTCGACATTAATAAATAAAATTTTAAAAATACCCATATGACTAATTATTGTTATTAAATGGTGATTTATAATTGGATTTTTTTTAAACTTTTATGTTATTGTTTATGGTCGACTCTGAAGGAGAAAATAAATTCTTCAGTACTTTCACATACTATAATAGCAGTCAATAATACTGCCGGGTGTGAATGGTAAGACTAATCCTCATATTTGTTTATAAGTTTGACGTTGCCCGAAGGAGTAAAGGACGAAGCTCGGAAAGTAATAAGTACGCTAAGTCAAAGCTCCAGAGGATACTATCACTGATTGGAGATGACAAATGGTTTCATTAGTGTGAAAACCAATTCCACCTTTTCCAATTAATCGGAAAACTGATTGAAAAAGTGATAATCACAGGCTGATTAGAGAGACTTTTATCGAAATATGGATTATCATGATAAGAGCATTCGATACCCAACGATGGCGTTAAAATCATCTTGTAGTTTGTTTGTTTTTTTAGTTTTTTTTTTTTTGTTTTTTTTAAAGCATTCTGTGTTATTTTCACTCTGATAACTATATGGCATTACCAAATATGCTGGCAGACCTGAAGTGTCTNTTCTCCGTTGTTCCTTTGACGTAGGGGATGGTCACTTGTCCTCGGAATTCTTCTTTACCTACCCGCTCTTCCCTGTTGCGCTGCCGATTTCTCTTTCTCTGGACCCTGTTGATAGTGTAGACATAAAGATCGCAGGTGAGCATAGACCGAACAATAACTCCATAATTATATCCTTAGGAACAATTTTGACAGAAAATATTTCTTGAAAAAAAGCGCTGAGCCAGAAGTAGAAAGATCAATGAGAGAATAACAATTGAAAAATCCAAATATACATTGGAAGATATTTAAAATATAGATAACTGATTTATTTATGGTTTCTTTCCCCAAGCATCAAATGCCTTAACAAAGTAACGTGTCATAAAGATTTATACTATGATGAAGCGGGAGGGAACAATACCCGAAGGAATAATATGGAATATAATTGAATGTACTACTTAGTAGTAATTAATTTATAGATCGGATGCAGATTGATTTAAAATCAAAATCTTATATGCGTCCAATTTAATAATTAATTACTGGCTGAATTATTAAGTAGGATTTTCCTTCTACTAAATCGGGAAAGTATTTAATCAATGAGCCACCTCTGAGTATTATACTAATACTTAAATATCCCAGCGATACATTAGATGCAGTACTGCCCAAGGGAATGGGAAGTTCATCAGGAAATTTTCTGAGAGAAATCTATTCTATTCTTCATCTATCCATTCTTCATGAAGGCGGTCTTCAAGTGTCTTATTTCTTTCGGCAGTTCGGCTGGTTCTTATTAGACTTCATGAAGAATGGCTACGACCGCAACACTATAGACAAGATCCAGAGGAAAAGAAATAGGCAACGCAACAAGGAAGAACGAGAAGCCGAAGAATTCCAAGAACAAGTGACCATCCCCTACGTCAAAGGGACAACAGAGAAGATCGCCCGAATACTCAAAAATCACAAAATAAGAACAACGTTCAGCACGGACAGAAAAATAACAGACATCCTTCCGAAACCTAAGGATAAACTTGGACTTCGGACTCCAGGAATTTACAAGATTCCCTGTTCCTGCGGAACTTCTTACATCGGTGAAATCGGAAGGAAGATAGACACACGTCTCAAAGAACACATCGCAGACATCAAACACGGACGCACAGAGAGGTCAGCTCTAGCAGAACACTTCGCCAACACCAGCCACCACATAAAATTCGAAGACGCTTCACTACTGGCCCGGGAAAGCAACTACTATCGGCGAACCATCAGAGAAGCCATATAAATAACCAAGAATCCGAAAAATATCAACAGGGAAGATGGATACAGACTCAGCAAGAACTGGAAACCAGCTCTAATTGACAAGAGGATCCAACCAATCAGTGACCAGCTACCTGACTACTCCAGAGACCAGCCGCCAGAACACAGTATCAACCAATGGGAAGGCAGGCTTCGCCCAAGGACCGGACCACGCCGGGATTATACACCACCTGGTGTATAAAACATGGTAATTATATACCACCTGGATTTTTAAATCTCTCTTTTACAACTCTCATTCTCTTTTCAGCCCTGAAGAAGCCATCACATGATGTGCGAAAGCTCGGCAAATAACAACAACTTAACACGGTCACACCCGGAAGAAGAAACGGTAAATACATCTGACGACCGTCGAACAACAGTTTTGAATATAGTTAATTACAAATAATAAGTACGTGATATTACCTTGCTAAATTAATTTCCACCAGATTCAGCCAGTAATGTTTATATATAATATAATTAATTACAAATAATAAGTACGTGTTATTACCTTGTAAAATTAATTTCAACCAGATTCAGCCAGTGTTTTTTATATATAACATAATTAATTACAAATAATAAGCACGTTTTATTATCTTGTAAAATTAATTTCCACCAGATTCAGCCAGTAATGTTTATATATAATATAATTTACTTACAAATAGTAAGTACGTATTATTAACTTGTAAAATTAATTTCTCCAGATTCAGCCAGTGTTGTTTATATATAGCATAATTAATTAGAAATAATAAGTACGTGTTATTACCTTGCAAAAATAATTCCTCCAGATTCAGCGAGTGTAGTTTATATTTCTAACCATTTTCTTGCAATCTGGCGGCTCCTTTCAAGATAGCGGCTCCCTCTTATCGAAGATAAGCCATCGGGCACTGATGCTAAGACAAAAACATTTCAATATTTTATCTAAATTTTGTGAGTTCCAGACTCTTGATAGTAAACAGACTTACAATAACACACGCTTAAAGATGTTTTGGTACTAAAAGCTAGTAGCACAGTTTCTCCGAGGGAATTCTGCCAAAATACCTGCAGTTGTGACAGTCATACCCTTGTAGCGGTGTTGTGAAGTGTTATGACGTCACTTACGGACATTGAGAAACAACCTGCCGATGTATCACTGATACGACTCTTCATATTTTTTTTTTCGTGACGTATTAATTTATTATATTATTTTATTCACGCTGAAATATTTTTCTTATTAGTTAATAGATTTTCATTGGCGACTATAGATAAATCGGTTGTAACGTTCAAACTTGTAAAACGTTTATTTTGTTTTCGTGTTTCTCGTCTCCGTTACGTTGAATTCTGGCTATAGAATTTGTTTGTTTTTTATGGACGTTTAGTCAAAGTTGGGTGATTTATTTAACCTACCCGAAGACGCACTACCCTCTTAGCAAGACCCCAAGTCAAACCCAAATCTAGTTATTTTGTAGCTTATAACTTGCATAATCAATTTGCGCGAATATATTACATACTGTTCCTCCTGACTGTATTCACAACTCCACCAAGCATAATTTGCTAAAATTCATAAATAATTATTCTGTAATATAACAAAGAAATTAAATTCTATATATAAGGTTATGCGTGGAACACATCCTTGTAAGTTCTATTGCTCCTTGAACACTGATTACTAAATTGACACAATCAAGCCTAACACAACTTCTCGCCTAAATGCCTCACTTGCGTCGAGCGAAGTAATCTTGCCAGAGCCATTAGGACAGAGGGTGGTTCCCTTCCGGGCTGAGGGACGAACTGCAGACAAAGGCAGTTACAACTGCTGCACGAGCCCTAAATGCCCACATTAGGGCCACTCTGGCATCTGGCAATCGGAGTTTGAGAGCGGACGCGCCCTTACCACTTCCGAATTAGGGGCAGATCTCAGAATGTCACACACATTATACTGCAAAACTGCGGGATAGATCCTATTAGCATTTCGAAATTCTCAAAAGTTCTTATCTTACAGGGGGGATACCATCAAACATCACTGAAACGATTAGTCTTTTGTCTTAAAGACCATTTTTACGATAATTAACGACCGCCGAGACTAATATGCAATTATTTGCAATTTACGTGGCTCGTTGATTTCATTACATAAATTTTAAGAAATTGCATCGATTCCTCCACTACCCTCCAAACAAGAAGCCAAATATATTGGCATGTATATATATAAAATTATGCCAAAAAATGAGGCACTTGGGATTAATTGGGTAAACCTACATAAGTCCTTAATGAATTAACGATATCTCTCTCTCTCTCTCTCTCTCTCTCTCTCTCTATATATATATATATATCCAAGTAATTTAATCTACATCGATCACTGATCTAACATTTAGTAAGGAGTNATATATATATATATGCCTGCAAAATCAGAGAAATCGTAAATTCATTAAGGTAAGGATTATGTAGGATTCATCCAATTAATCACAAGTACCCCATTTAGCAGTTTTTACTTTTATACATGAGTCAAAAGTTACCAATTTTTAAGTAAAAAAAAACATCAATGACGTGAATGTTATTAATTAGAACGTTAATTACCTCTCTGAACCTGTATGGCATTGAGAAAAAATATGTGTTGAAATTTCTATTGCGACAAGATTATATATATTCTTGTAGACTTTATAAACATATAAGTGTCGCGTTCTCTGTCATATAGATCTGGCTCACTGGTTAGATGTTATAAGAATCTGTATGTGTAAGGGGAGAAAATTGTAGTGTGTGATGTATTTAGTACTTGTAAGTTGGTTTGAGAAAGAATTGAGAGGTTATAATTGCAAAATAATTTAATTGTAGTGGTGAAGAATCGCACAACATAGTCAAGGTCTCAAGGAGATTTAAATATATATATATATAAATCTGAGCTCAATAAAGTATTGTATGACGTATGTGAATCTTCAGTCACTTCGGCTATTGAACAGCGACGAAGGATTTGGTTTTGGCTATTAGGAGGGTGGTTAGTGCAAAGTCTGGAGAAAAACATCTCAAGAGTTAGTCGTTTCTGCCGAAAATAATCCTATTTACTAAATATATTTTAGTCATGGAAATGTGAACTTAGGCGTCCTCTCTTATCTTCATGATAGCTCTGAAGATGGCTTACAATGTAAGCAGAAACGTTGACAGATAATCCTTTATTAAAAAATACATTTTTTAAATTTGTGTTTTATGGATCTACCTTGACCGAACCCCAACTAAAATCATCTTAGAATCCTATTTACTGAACATCAAAAACGAAATTTACTGCTAAGCTCTTTGTTGAGCAAACTAAGGAAACCCAATTGGGATAACCTAAATTCTCAAATGTGAGTACAAAATGTGTCTTTGATTTAGCTGGTTTAATATTTACTTCAGACTAATGAAACACATCACTGAGAAATATTTTAAAATTATAAATGTTAATTTGCTAAAATTTGATATTTCGCTTTTCAATGTTAAATAAATTGTAGAGTTCGTTATGATGCTATATAAATACGAGTGGGGGATTAGCTAAAATACCAAACGTAAGTATAAAAATGTTTTTCCATGTAATAGCCACAGTATTCATATTAGGATTACGAAAAAATGCAGATTTATTCATAAATACTTATTTCAAGCTTTGCCATTTCGACATGTTACTTTTTTCCGAGTTCTCGCACATCAAGTGAATGGCTTCATTAGTGCTGAATGTAGAATGAGCTTATTCCTCTTTCAGTCCTGAAGAAGCCATCACAAGACGTACAAAACCTCGGCAAAAAAATAACTTTTCTACATGGTCAAGCCCCTGATAAGAATTTATGAATATTTCTGGAGATAGTGGAAGCCTACATTAACTTCTCGTCACAGATTTGTTTATTGATTAAAGATATATACTATAATAAAGGGGATGAGTTATCACTGGGAAGTTTCAAGTTTTAATCAACTATAATCTGAGAAATTCGCTTAGTTTACGCAAACCATGTATAATGGACTTTTTATATACAAGATGAGTATTTACAGAATTTATCATTCAGCTGTATTTGAGAAGCAAAGTACTTCCTATGATAATCAAGTCGTTCAGATTTATTTATTTAACTATTTTTAAATTTGTAACATAACTTTCTAATTCTATTGGTTATTAATACTACATATTAGTACTATGAAAAAATTTATTAAATATAATATATTAAATGTTTTTAAGATATCATCGTTTACAACTTTTAATAAAAAATACCCAATAAGGAAGATTTATAATATATATCTAAGATAATTGAGCGGTCTATCTTATTTGAAGATAGAAACGCAAAATTTAGTATAAATTCACCAATAATTTAACGAGAAAGTTTGTGATAAAAATCAAGCTAGAGGATAAGTCATTTATTTTTAGGTTTTGCGTTTTATTTCCAACATATTGTTTTCTCCCGCATAATTAAGGATACTAACTTATTTTTCAGGTCTTAAGATTACTTCCTGAGAACTTCAAACATTAATGACTACTGAGACGTAACTAAGGTATGTTGGAAATACATTATGATATACTATAAAAACTAACAATGAACCAAAACAGACCAAATACTATAAAAAACGAGTATAAGGTTTATAGCTATATTATTTTAAATATAGTTTATTTATCTCTCCTTGATTCGGGTATTGTGGCATTTAATTTAATTATGGTTTAAATTTTTTCCTCAAAATACAAGTCACCTTAAAACAATAGAACCTGCCGTCTTCAAGGCTATTTCAATGTTATTGGCGCTGGCAATGGGTTATTTGTTTTGTGTTCTTTTTTTTTCTTTTTTTTGCTTATGTGTATATAATTTTGTATGGTTTTAAAGAGGCCTCAGCATACGAAGATGATATTTAAACAAATCATAATCTTTTAAGCCAAATTTACTAAAGAATATATTTGTCTTCATAAAAGCTTCTATATTATCATGAATTATGCCATAATATATTAAATAGGCCTAACTAACATAAGTGCTCTTCTAACATATTCTTTTAAATAATGCTTAATGTAAGCGAAAGAAATTTAATTTCATATTTTACAAACGCCAGAGAGTAATGTTTAAAAACATTTTTCCATACTGCACAAAAAAGTAATCTAAAGATATTTCAAATACTCTTAATTTTATTTGTATCACAAAATTCACAAACGTATAACTAATAAGTATTTAGGGTATAAAAGGGAAGAGAAAGATTTTTTTTTAATAAGGGTTGCATTCAAATAAATAAATATTTTTACATCTAAAAACTCTCATACACAGTATCATAAATTTCCTAAGAAATAATTTAGAGAATAAATACACTCAATAAATATGTTTTTTCTTGAAATCCAGCTGACAAACAAAAATCTTCCCTTCGCATAACAAATTTAAGCACACTTTTAGCGTATCTGTAGAATCCTACACTAAATTTTCTAACGGAGAGTTTCTTTGACCTTTGATATTATTATTAGATGTTTTTTGTTGGGGTTTGGTCAAGGTAGATTCAAAAAATACAATACAAAATTACATATTATATTTTTTTTTCGACACGACGTCTCGACTTAATGATAGCCCTGAAGTTAGCTTACAATTTTGCCGAAACGTTAGCAGATATAAATTATTTTTTAATAAAAATTCACATTAAAAAAATTTTTTTAATTCCCAACAAATAACATCTAACATTAATATTTCATATTTTAAAAATTAATAATTTATATTTAATGACTCCAAAGAATAAGCTTAGATTGGACAGTTTCAATGCGAGGACCTGTCTGGGCCTTGACTTAATATGAAATTCTACTCTAATAATCTTTTAATGTTTTACTGGGCTCCAGGGTAGCTCAGGGAATCCGTTCGGATCTCGCAATCCTGAAGCTTCGGGTTCGAACCCCGCCCAAGGCAAGCATTTGTCGATAAACAAAAAGCTTGTCCTGAGCCATGGATGTTAAGAATGAGATGACAACCTGTAGATAGCCCCTCCCTCCATGACCCTAAGTGCTTATGTTTTACTACACTTGTCTGAGGCAACTGTATCCCATTGAAATCTGTCTAAATTCGGTATTCTCCTTATTCTGTTCTGGAAGAAACGATAAGGCGAAGAGACGATCATTCTTCAATAATAAGAACACGTTCTAAAAGAAATCTGGGCTAAGAGAAGTGTGCCTGACAATCCCATGGTAGACTGTGCAGCTAAGTCACAATCACAAAATGGGTGACCATAGTCTGCGGTATGGGGAGATTCGCGGTGCAGAAAGAGGCCCCACCGGATGAATAGGGAGACATTCCTCCCCCGAGCCCTCGGCTCCTCCTAAGACGGCGTAATGAATTTACTCATCTCCCCTGGGCCAAACACCAAACATATTAGATCCCTCCTTCACTCTTTCTCCACATTGTATACATGCGACCCACACTTTCATCCTGCCTTCTGAACTATGTGTATCTTCCTGGTTTTCTCTCTGGAATAGAATAGACTAATATAATAAGTTCTATTAGATAGTGGATATTTTATTTTAATAAATCTTTATAATAGAAATTATTAATCAATTTGACTTTTG